>WWET01005090.1:63744-78060 GCA_011038615.1 Limnodynastes dumerilii
ATATATATATAATGCGTTTAAAGCTGCAATTTTATCATGAAAACTGTTATGGGCTTTCATATGATATATATAACAGCCTATAACAGTATGTTCCAATAAAGATGAAAAATCTTACATCTTCTAAATCATAATTTTGATTTTCTCAAAAAGTCAATATTTTTTTATTTAAAAAATAAATCTCAAAAATTGTTCACACTGTTGTTAATAAACCCTCAGTTATATTTTGGGATCATGATAAGATCACTTGCTATAAGAGCTTTCATTTTTGAGTGATTCATGATTCAATATCTTCTCTAGTTGAAGGCCGGGTTCTGGGTTAACTTTAGTTCATTCAGTTCTCATTCTCATTGTTATCAGTGAAACCACTTTTAGCAAATGATCCCAAAATAAAAGGTTGCGGTTTTATTAACAATCGTCAAAAACTTAAAAAAAAATTGTCTTTTTGAGTAAATCAACATATTGATGTTGAAAATGTAAATTTTTTTTTATCTTTATTGAAATTCAATATCTTTATTGAAATTCAATATCTTTATTGAAACTTACTCTGTGTTATATATCATATAAAAGCCCATAAAAGAGGTTTACAATGAGTCCTTGCCCAACTTTTTATCACAACTGTTAATAACACATTTTTCTATAAAAGTTTCAAAACCAATGTACATATGAGCCTAAGATTTGGGGGTTTGTTTACACCCATGGCAGAATTTATTATACCATATATCATTACAATCTGAAATGGTCAGGTTGAAATCCTGTGTTGTTTTAATCTGGAAAAACCCTATACAATAACTTATTTCAATATTAACCATCTATAATTGAACAAAACAATCATTTACAAGCCAAACCAATTAGAGAATACAGTGCGAATGTATTGAAGCTACAGACACCTGGTCTCCTATGTGCCAATACTGGATCTGTGCCTTACGTACTCTGCACAGAAACCCTTCCCTGTGGAACACTGAGTTGTACATAAGGGCATGGTGAGAGGGTTTTCCTTCCACCAGAAAATGAACTCTGTATGGAACACAGCATCGGGGGTCTGCATTTCATACAGTTTTGGTGCACTGTGCATGCGCACTACATAATGTCAAGCTATTTATGCACCTGATGTACGGAAATAACATGACTTTATGAAATCTGGATCTGGCCCATGAATTTTATAATTAAATTATTGCAAAATAAAAGCAAGAATAACTGTTAAATTAGAAAGGAAAAGTGATAAAATAATTGCAGCCTTGCCACTAACAAGTGCTATAAAATAATATGTAATACTAGTGTAATTTCTGAATCTTATTGCAGGTAATGATATAATATTTTGTAGGATGTTCAACAAAAAAGTTGTTAAAAATAATTTAACATGATAATGAATACAGACTTTCATCATGTAATAAACAGACGCAACTAATAACAGCAAACATTAAATTTCACAATGAAACTGGTTATTCACAAATCATTTCCAAAGAATAAATGTAAAAAAAATGAAAAATTGAAAAAACTTAACAGGCAAAACGTCTTCTTCTCGGAGCGGTTACAAGAGACCCTGCTGCTCACTGAACTGACTCCATTACTCCTTCACTGCACCTCCCCCTTCTACTTGGTCTCTCAGCACTGCCTCCACTACCCCTTCTCTGCCTGCTCTCTCAGCACTGCCTCCACTACCCCTTCCCTGCACCTCACCTTCTGCCTGGTCTCCCAGCACTGCCTCCACTACTCCTTCCCTGCACCTCTCCCTCTGCCTGCTCCCCCTGCACTGCCTCCACTACTCCTTTCCTTGAGCTGACCCCCCTGCCTCTCCGCCCCCCCCCCCCTCTGCCTGCTCTACCTGTACTGCCCCCCCTCTCCTTCCCTGAACCTCTCCCCCTCTGTCTGCTCTCACTGCACTGCCTCCACTACTCCTTCCCTGTACCTCCCCCCTCTACCTGTTCCCCCTACACTGCCTCCACTACTCCTTCCCTGCACCTCCCCCCTCTGCCTGCTCTCCCAGCACTGTCTCCACTACTCCTTCCCTGCACCTCACCCTCTGCCTGGTCGCATAGCATTGCCTCCATTACTCCTTCCCCTGAGGTGACACTCACATACCTCTCTCTATCTCTAGTACTTGAAAGCATATAAAGTCCACACCTTGACGTCACTTCCAGGATTGGGTGGCGCACGGCATGCTGGGTGATGCGTGTTGACCAGAGGAGAAGCAGCGCAGCGCCGTCACGTGGTCACTGCCTGGCCTCGCGGCCGCCGCCTGCCGTAGATTCCTGTCAGTTCCCCGCTTCCGGAACAGAAGTCAATGGAGGCAGAGGTGACAGGACTGGTGTTACAGGGAAGGAGTGGAGTCTGTGCTGGGAGAACAGGCAGTGGGGGGTTGAGAAAGGAGTAGTGGAGTCAGTGCAGAGAGAAGAGGATGTGTGGGAAAGGAGTAGTTGAGCCATAGCTGGGAGAACAGACAGAGGGGTGTGCAGGGAAGGAATAGTGGAGTCTGTGCTGGGAGAACAGGCAGTGGGGGGTTTGGGAAAGGAGTTGTGGAGCTGTAGTTGGGAGAACAGACAGTGGGGGTTGTGGGAAAGGAGTAGTTGAGACATAGTAGACAGAACAGGAAGTGGGAAAGGAGTACTGGAAGTATACATGGGAGAACAGGCAGAGGGGTGTGTAAGGAAGAAGTAGTGGAGTCAGTGCTGGGAGAACAGGCAGAGGGGTGTGTAGGGAAGAAGTAGTGGAGTCAGTGCTGGGAGAACAGGCTGTGTGAGGGGTGTGTGGGGAAGGTGACAGAGAAGAATAAGGAATCCCTGGCATATAATACTAAGCTTCAGTGCTGAATGCTGTAGTGTGAGCAGGATATTAAGAGTCCTTTATGAGCTCTGACCATGTATTATTAATGATCACTTATGTGATTGAATAAATTGCAGTCTGTCTGGAAACAGATGTCTCAATCCTTTGGTTAAACAGTAATCCTCATCCTTATCCTAGTCTGACCAGTCTGCACACTTTGGACCGGATCCAGATTTAGGAACATTGGGGCACTTGCATAGACCGCTTTTGCACACTGTGTTCCTACTGTGCAGGCGAGTTGCTTATGGGATGCAGTGTTCTTTGCAGAAATGGGCTCCGATTGCGCGCCATGACTGTCCGCTGTGTATACATGATGGGCGGGAAACTGGATCTTGCAGTAAGGGCTTGGTTAAGCTCTTGCAAATGATTCAGCTTTACATACCTGCCCCATTTTATGTGGTTAGGGGGTTAGACCGCAGAAGGTCTGTGTGTGCAAGGGGAATGTACTACCCTTGCATGCACTGAAAGGGTGATAGATAAGTGGAATAGCCTCTCATCTGAGGGGGTAGAGGTAACACAGTAGAACAGTGTAAACATGCTGGGGATAAAAATAATGATATCCTAAATCTCAAACTAATTTAAGGGTAATTAGGGACTAGGATCAGTATAGTTTTAAATAAACAACTGGGCAGACTGGATGGGTCATGTGGCTCTTATCTGCCTTCAATTTCTATGTTTCTATGCACAGATTAGGATTGCACACTCCTAAATCCTTTAAGTATTAATGGAATGAAGAGTGGGTGATCAGGATCCAGATTAATATTTTAATGTTAATATCAGTCTGGTACCTATAAAGGCAGAAGACAAGAGGAAAGCCGGGGACACACTGGGGCATTTCAGCAGATAATCTTTCCAATCACAAGACCATTTCCCCAGATATCTCACCAGTGTGTACTGTCCAAACATCCCCTGACAGACACAGGACACTCGCAAAAAGCAAAAGATATCTTTCCATTGATCTTTGCATATTAGGAGCTCCGATAGCTCGAATCAAAGCATCACAGACCGTTTCGAAAGATCATTGAGCATCTTTGGACAGTACACACCGGTGAGAGATCTGATTTAAGTCTTTTGATTGTGCGATTGGAAAGATTATCAGCAGAAAAAGCTCCAGTGTATACTCGGCCTCAGTCATCAACATATTACATTTATACTAAACAACATTATGCTGTGCCAAAAGAATTACATAACTGTGCAACAAATATGGGCAACCATAAAATGCTTAGTGCATTATCCAGTAGCACACAATATAGTCGTATGGAAGAAATCTTTCCCTTACACAGATGTCTCCTGTTACTTGTATCGTCACCAGCACAGTATGGGTTGATGGTGTAGTGCTATTACTCTTATGATATTTATAAGTCTCAGCCTTTGTGCGCTAATCTTCTGCAAGTTAGTCTTTTACTTAATTTCAAAAAGTTTGTGTTTATTTTTTTTATTATGAGCGCTGTTTAATCATCAGTCACAAATTTATGATTAAATCCCTTTCATGCCCGTTCTTTTATCTGTGACATTGAATAAGAAAACATGGATTTGATAGATTGATGGGGTTTTTACATAATCCTCACTGTGTTTCGTGACAGTCCCCAGACCTGAACTTCAGCAGCCACAGCACCAAACAAAACCATTTCCATTTTGCTTTTTACATTATTTAACTTTATCAAAGGAAACCATTTTTGGAAATGATTTATCGTAATAATTTGTTCACACAACTCACACCGCCTGAAACCATAGAAAACAAACAGCAGTCATATCCTGGTGCGACTTTATGTAACCCTCTGGGTAACCCTGACTTACGCCCATGCATATTTTAGATACAGGCACACACTGTTTTGTATGAACTTTTAGTTTGCTGACGAGGCTAACGTATGGATTTCGGTATCCAACATCCCATAAACAGGGGAACAGGACTTACACCCCTGCACTTCTATATAGAGAACCCTCATACACATACATACATACATACATACTTAGATATATTGATAAGCATTTCTCAAAACAGCTGCCCTCAATACAGGCAGATATATGATAGATAGAACATATTGTGACAAGAATACTCAACACTGAACCTTGGCCCTGATTCACGGTTAAGAGTATGTGTGGTTTTAGATACATATATTTAGGAAAGTATATACTGCGCTTGCGTAGTAACTTTTATACGCTATTAACGTTGCACTTAGTGAAGCAAATTATGTGATTCAACCGAACCGAATTCCGGTTCCTAGTAACTTACGCAGGAAGTGCCGTGCCGTGAATAATTCACTCCGCAGATAAGAAGATTGACTGGAGGGAGGCATTTAAATGAGCAAAAGAAGGCACGGTTATGCAGACACGTTCGTGATTAGACGCCCTGCGCACAGAAATGCGACCCTACAGTTAAGGGAGCCCTATGGCACTCGTGTGTCTCTTAAGAACCTGAAACCCGGGGGCGTGCCGAGGGAGTCACCTTGCTACTAGTTGCATATATATTTAAGAACCTAATGCGTTCTTAAGTGTGAATCAGACCCTTTGACTTTAAATATAGGAATGATTACACCAGGAAGAAAAAATTCACATTTCTACACCTCGGATCTCAGTGGAGACACAGGCAGCAGACTATCGATGGGCCGGATCCAGAACTACGCCCGTCTTCCATAGACGGACGTAGTTCAATAAACAGTAGCTACTGCGCATGCGTAGTAGCTATTGTACGTAATCTGCGTATCGTTTCGATACGTAGATTGCGTATATGCGGAAGACGGCTGTAGTTCTGAATAAAGCCCAATGGGCTTTAATCAGACTTAATATCCCTGCATGCAAAGAATACAATTAACTTGATGTACAATAGCTACTACGCATGCGCAGTAGCTACTGTTTATTGAACTACGTCCGTCTATGGAAGACGGGCGTAGTTCTGGATCCGGCCCAGTGTGAGGTGGACATAGTAAAAGAGAACCATACAATCGTGCTTTCCTTTCACAATAGAATGGTCGTTTCCACCGCACGCTGCAACGGCCGCAACCAAAATGTCATCCACAAATAATTCTGATGGAAATCCCACGAGCCCCCAATTATTAAATCACTGATGAAGAATAAAGAAAAGTGTAAAAGATTTATTTTATAATGATTCTAAAATACACAAACGTTACTTCAATTCTGGACGCTGTGGTCTGAAACCAGGATATCTGCATTGTTTATAAACTTTCACAGAGAGCTGGTCTTATGATGGCAAGTCACATCATATGGGTGCTTCTTCTAGGGGTCTTCTGGGCTGGCCAACCGCTCTGTAGATTGCAGTATATTACTTTTAACAACTGCTTGTACTATAAATGTGTACTAGTTGATACAGATGTGTACATCTAGAAACTCTGGTGCACCCTGCAGTCCTTTAATAAAATCACACAATAATGCAATACCTAAATCTAATCAACTGAATAATAATACATACTATTTATATATTTCATGAGAATACATTGGCTTCAGCCAAACATCTTTTACATGAGAGATTAGACAGAGTTGTGCAGGGAAGGAATAGAGAAGATGGTGCTGAGAGATTGAGCAAAGGAGTGTGCATGGAGATAGAACTGGGAGATGAAGCGGGTGCAGGGAAGGAGTAGTGGAGATAGGACTGGGAGATGAAGCGGGTGCAGGGAAGGAGTAGCGGAGACACTGCTGGGAGATCTAATACATATGATTTATAAGATCAAACTGAGATGGTCCTTATTATCTACGGAATTATTAGTTATACAGATGTTTGCATCAACAGGGCAAATGGAATCTTCCATCCCTCCAGGGTCAGGGTCACAAGAAGCATGTGTTGTCTTTTCAAATGATTAACAGCCAGGTGAGTGTAACCTGTTGAAAATACCAAAAAATTGATTAGTTTAAAATAAAAAAATTGCCAGAATGATTTTAAAAACCAAAACCTTGTATTTTTTTGCCAGGAACATCACAGCAGGCTGAAACCTTGCAGCAACAGCAAATATCTGCAGAGGAGTCACACATAGTTACACTTGAATTTGTTAGCCAAGACAAAGATGACTGATCATGAACCTGCTGCAGAATGTGTCATCACCAGCATCAGCACCTTTACCCCCAGAAACCGCACCACCACCGTTACCACCAACAGCAACACCACAACAACAACATCCTCAACCACCTGATGCTGCATCAACACTATCTGTAGCTATAGGTGAATTTCAAGATGTGCAGCGTGATGTTATGAGGAGCCAAGCGCTATGTTTACATCACATTGGGCCTGATCCAGACCTACGCTCGCAAGCGATCGTATGCTGGTCGTAAGCGTAAATTTGGCAGAAAAAACGCACTGCGCATGTGCAGAGTGACAACTTCCGGTCGTACCAAAGACCTTTTCGTAGCGGCGATTCACGCGTCCGTATTCTTTGCGTTTTTTCCGACGACGGGGCGTGTTTATATTACGAAGTTAGTACAGATGCTGGAGTTAGGGAATCTAGGCGGGGGCAGCCATTTAAATTGTACAGTATGGGCGTGCTTAGCCCGGTACGATCCGCGCGTCGCTACGAAAATTCGTGCCGACGCCGGGAAAAGTTAAGGTAGGGTACAGCCGGAGTGAAAGTTTTTACGCTGGAGCGATAATACGCTCCGCTCTCATGCGTAGGTCTGGATCAGGCCCATTGAGAGAAATTTAAGGCACACTAATGCGATCCTTAGTTTAGGTTTCACAAGGCTCACTAATGCAGTGGAGCAGCAACAAATTCTTATCTCAGCAATAGCCACATCTATGGACCGTGGGCAAAATGAAATAATGGAATTAATAACCCAGATTGTGGCACTCATAGGTGTATTGCAGCAAAATATCATGCAAAATCTTGCGCCACCAACAAGTTTATCTGCAAAAACTAGCCAAAACCCCACACCTGTCAGTTCAGCGCCAAATACACCGCCAAGGAGGGGAGCAAGAACCAGGGGGTGGAGGCTGCCACGTTCTAGATTGGATGATTTTCAAAATCCTTCCGGAAAACTAAAAAAATAACAATTAGTGTTTATATACTATTATAGTGTTAGTCAGTCTGTCAAATGTAATTACATTGTCATTGATTGTTTTGCAAAATGTAAGCACAATTCAAACACATTAAAGAAGTTTATCTTTTGTGTTTTCATAATAAAAAATATTACAAACACAAAAAGTGTTTTATATTTTCATATTTTGGGCTTGTTTTTTTGTTTTTTTTTGCAGGTGTCGGCAGAGCAGCGGGTGAGAAGATAAAGGCCAGGTAAAATATATAAGGTGTGAATGGGAGGGAGGGTAATAAGGGGTTAATAGGTTGGAAATTATGTGTGAATGTATACAATAGCATAGCATGGGCTAGAGTAGAGGGAAGCTTAACATAATAATAGGATAGGAGGAGAGGGATTAATTTACTGTGTAATGCAGATATAGATAGAAAGAATTAGATAGCTAGATAGAAACAGATGTAAAAAAAAAGTAGGTTGTTATGACAACCTACTGGTTTATTATATATATATATAAACTAAAATTAAAATATTTTAAACTTGATGTTACATGTCTTAAAGTCTTACTTTGCGGTACGAGGCTTTCTAAACCCGTATAAGTGTGTGTCGTTTTAAATAAATCAAGCGTTATTGCACCACGAGGCGCCCCTTCTGCTTTGTCGTCCTATACAGTGAATCTTTGCCCGGACCCAAGATCCAAGCTTCATTGAAGGGAAGACGCGGTCTTGTGAAGAGACCTGGTGCTTTTATACTATTTGGAGGTCCTAAAAGAATCTTGAACTATTGATTTTGAACTTTCAACTTGTAGAAAAACCCTTGCCTACAGTGAGAGCGCACCTTTGAATGTATTTCTTATATATATATATTTATTTACTTAACTAAGGGGCACGTTGTGCTGTGGTTTTTAAGTGTTAATTCGCCATGATTACAAGCTTAATCACGGAGAATAAACCCTTAAAATGTCACCACACATTGCTGTAGTTTCAAAATCGATAGGGAAAAAAATACAGAATCACTGGGAAACTACAGGGATGTGCAGCAATTTTTTTTCTTCCGATTTACAGTAAATTGCCCCTTAGCAAATCTTAGACCTTAGACCTTAAACATTGTTTATCTATTAGTATCTCACTTATTCTAATATGTTCATCTAAATGTCATTTTACTTCTGTAATGTCCTTTGCTTGCTTCCCTAATTCTCTTGAAATGATACACCACTTAATTTTCTCTTTCCATTTTCTCATCACCATCAACGTTCATTTATAGGTGCAAATAATGTAATAAATGCACAAAAATGACTGCAATCAACACAAATAGCCTATGGGTCAATATACATAACCCCTTGCTTGGGAACAAAACACTCTGTAAAATATACACAGACCTGTCTTGTCACATTGGGCTTGATCCAGACCTACGCCCGCCGTAGTTACTACGGCGGGCGTAAGCATAGGATCGGCTGGAAAGACCACCTGCCTGGATACAAGATGAGAAACGCCTCTAGCCTGGATACAAGATGAGAAACGCCTCTAGCCTGGATACAAGATGAGAAACGCCTCTAGCCTGGATACAAGATGAGAAACGCCTCTAGCCTGGATACAAGATGAGAAACGCCTCTAGCCTGGATACAAGATGAGAAACGCCTCTAGCCTGGATACAAGATGAGAAACGCCTCTAGCCTGGATACAAGATGAGAAACGCCTCTAGCCTGGATACAAGATGAGAAACGCCTCTAGCCTGGATACAAGATGAGAAACGCCTCTAGCCTGGATACAAGATGAGAAACGCCTCTAGCCTGGATACAAGATGAGAAACGCCTCTAGCCTGGATACAAGATGAGAAACGCCTCTAGCCTGGATACAAGATGAGAAACGCCTCTAGCCTGGATACAAGATGAGAAACGCCTCTAGCCTGGATACAAGATGAGAAACGCCTCTAGCCTGGATACAAGATGAGAAACGCCTCTAGCCTGGATACAAGATGAGAAACGCCTCTAGCCTGGATACAAGATGAGAAACGCCTCTAGCCTGGATACAAGATGAGAAACGCCTCTAGCCTGGATACAAGATGAGAAACGCCTCTAGCCTGGATACAAGATGAGAAACGCCTCTAGCCTGGATACAAGATGAGAAACGCCTCTAGCCTGGATACAAGATGAGAAACGCCTCTAGCCTGGATACAAGATGAGAAACGCCTCTAGCCTGGATACAAGATGAGAAACGCCTCTAGCCTGGATACAAGATGAGAAACGCCTCTAGCCTGGATACAAGATGAGAAACGCCTCTAGCCTGGATACAAGATGAGAAACGCCTCTAGCCTGGATACAAGATGAGAAACGCCTCTAGCCTGGATACAAGATGAGAAACGCCTCTAGCCTGGATACAAGATGAGAAACGCCTCTAGCCTGGATACAAGATGAGAAACGCCTCTAGCCTGGATACAAGATGAGAAACGCCTCTAGCCTGGATACAAGATGAGAAACGCCTCTAGCCTGGATACAAGATGAGAAACGCCTCTAGCCTGGATACAAGATGAGAAACGCCTCTAGCCTGGATACAAGATGAGAAACGCCTCTAGCCTGGATACAAGATGAGAAACGCCTCTAGCCTGGATACAAGATGAGAAACGCCTCTAGCCTGGATACAAGATGAGAAACGCCTCTAGCCTGGATACAAGATGAGAAACGCCTCTAGCCTGGATACAAGATGAGAAACGCCTCTAGCCTGGATACAAGATGAGAAACGCCTCTAGCCTGGATACAAGATGAGAAACGCCTCTAGCCTGGATACAAGATGAGAAACGCCTCTAGCCTGGATACAAGATGAGAAACGCCTCTAGCCTGGATACAAGATGAGAAACGCCTCTAGCCTGGATACAAGATGAGAAACGCCTCTAGCCTGGATACAAGATGAGAAACGCCTCTAGCCTGGATACAAGATGAGAAACGCCTCTAGCCTGGATACAAGATGAGAAACGCCTCTAGCCTGGATACAAGATGAGAAACGCCTCTAGCCTGGATACAAGATGAGAAACGCCTCTAGCCTGGATACAAGATGAGAAACGCCTCTAGCCTGGATACAAGATGAGAAACGCCTCTAGCCTGGATACAGGATGAGAAACGCCTCTAGCCTGGATACAAGATGAGAAACGCCTCTAGCCTGGATACAAGATGAGAAACGCCTCTAGCCTGGATACAAGATGAGAAACGCCTCTAGCCTGGATACAAGATGAGAAACGCCTCTAGCCTGGATACAAGATGAGATACGCCTCTAGCCTGGATACAAGATGAGAAACGCCTCTAGCCTGGACACAATATGGGATATTATATGGCATGGAGGTATACAGTTCTGTATGGCATCCTGCGGCACATTTACCCACAGTTGTTGTAGCTGGGCCAATAGATCCTGCACAGCAATGTCTCTGCCAGACTTTAACACTTCCTTGGCTCACCCAAGTGCCAGTTCTATCGCCAATTGAGCATTTGTAGGACCAGCTGGGACACCAGCTTTGGCAACCTGCGAGTGTGCAAGATCTACAAGCCAGGCTGCAAATTCTTTGGGCAAATGTGCCACAGGATGCCATTCGGAACCTGTATGCTTCCATGCCCAACCGTATCTCGTATCCAGACTAGAGGCGACCAACAGGGCACTAGCCTCCTTTCAACTGTACAGTTTTCCCAAATAAACTTATCCTTTCCTTTAATATTGTAATTACTTACATATATCCTCATTGCATTCACACATATAAAGGTTCTTTCGATTCCAACTACCGTATTTTCCCATGTATAAGCTGCTCCCATGTATAAGAGCCACCTTAATTTTGGGGCCTAAAAGTTGCCCCCTCCTTCTGTGTCCATTCGGCCTCATTGCCTCCTCTTTCTGTGTCTTTTTTGTCCAGCCTGTCTTATTGCCCCCTCTTTTAGTGTCCAGCCAGTCTTACATACTTACCAGTACTTTGGCTCTCCCTCCGGCTCTCTCCTCCGCAGCGTGCTCTGCAGAAGACACTGGATGTGACCTTAGGTAACGCTAACGTCATTCCGTAGAGCCACGGCTGTGCATAGCACGGTTCATTTGCAGGGCAAGTGGTTGAGCCTGCAGGCACTGGGGACCCACCTGGCAGGATACAACCACTGTATATAACGCACCCAGGTTTTACACCACAAATTTTTTGTAAAAAGGTGCGTCTTATACATGGGGAAATACTGTACTCATTCTTGTTGCATTATTTCTTTGTCAATTAGTGTATTTCACCACTCTGTAAAAACAAAAAATAAACATAATTCTTGTATAGTTATTTTACAACTAGATGTTGGATAGATATCATTTAACATCGGGCAAGGTAAGGCAGGAACTGGACTATACAGACAGAAGTGATAAAGCGTAAAAGTATTTTCAGAGGTGGTAGATTGAACCAGAAATCTTGAAAGTATACATTCCCTGAGCATAACAGTTAGTATAAATATTATACAGCTAGTAACTTAATCCAGTGCAAACTCATTTTTCTAAACTTCCCTGCAGTTTTGAAATGGCGCCACAGATCAGTCTCCCTAAGGATGCCATTCATCATGGTGTTACAAAGACTAAGAGTAAGTACACCAATGCAGTGAAAGGTAAGGAGATGTCTGCTGTGAGTGATCAGTAAATTATTACTAACATACAATCATTGGGCCTGATCCAGAACAACACTTCGGAGTGAATTTACACGTGGCGGAGACGTAAATGCGCTGTTTAGTACTTACTGCACATGCGCACCATAGAAAATACGCACAATAACGTAGCGTAATTGTGAAAATATGGGCCATTCACGTATGTGTCACGTAAATAATTACGTGTGGGTGTGCCAATTTTACGTGCATCCAAAATACATCTGAAATACGTGAAGTAGGCGGGGGTTTGTATTTAAAGTGTACAGTATGGGCGTGCTTAGCTGCGTAAATTCGTTCAGCCCATACGTACGTGTGCGTATGACTGCGGTTACGTTGGAAAAAGTTAAGCGGATGAAGGACGTGTGAAAAAGTTAAGGTAGGGTTTAGAAAGCGTATCTTGACAAATTACGTACGATCAAGGGGTGTGCCGAGGGGAGTGTAACGAATTTACGCACACGAAAATATGCTATGCGAATAAACGTACGGCAAACGTAGTTCTGGATCTACCCCATTATCTGATGAGCATCTAATGCAAAACTTCAGGATATGTTAAATATATACTAGATTGCAGCTTATTCTTAAATCAACTACCATCTATTGGTGTCAGTTTTTGTGTAATTTTAACCCCTTCCTGATGCAGATTTTTGTTTGTCACGTTCGTTTTTTCCTCCTCATCTTCCAAGAGCCATCATTTTTGTGTTGTACTTTTGGTACCCTCTACTGTACTATTTAATGTACTGGGAAATCATAAAAAAATTCTATGTGGGGTGAAACAGGAAAAAAAAAGGCAATTGTGCCATTTTTTTTAGCAGTTCTGTTTTTTTGGGGTCTCGACTATGCAGTATAAATGACAAGTTATCTTTATTCTGGGAGTTGGTACACTTCCAGTGATACCAAATGTATACAGTTTTTGTTACGTTTTACTACTGTAAGTTGGCACCCCCCAATCTGGTTGTGGGCAGAGGGGCGACCCCTTTCAAACAACTTATTAGATGCCGCGGCCGCGTTGTCCACGACATCTATCTAGTTAAACGGTCACGGCCATTAGAGCAGGTACCAGGCTGTAATTAACAGATGGTACAAGCTCTGTATGAACAGAGCTCAGCCTGTGAGCTCACTTCATACACCCTTACCAACGGCATGATATAAATGTATGCCATATGTCAGTAAGGGGTTAATCCTCTGCAAGATGATATTTTTTGTATAGCATATTGCCATAGACTAATCAATAATGGTAGGATGGATAGGTTTTTCTGTTTTGTTAACAATGTTTTTCTTCTGTTTCAGGACGTGGTATATTTGCAAAAGGTTCGATTTCCAAAGGAGATTTTGTTGTTGAATATAGGGGAGATCTGATAAATGAGGCAGAATCCCAAAGAAGAAAAACACTCTACAACCCATCTTGTGCTACTTTTGTGTTTGCATTCATGTGGAGAGAGAAAACATGGTGGTAAGACTTCAAATTGCACCTAAACTATACTTCTATTGTACTGTGCTAAATAAGCGAGGCTCTGGTTTTATGGTGATACATTGTAGTATTTATAGTTCCCCCTTCTCTTTGTCTTTTTAAGTCTTGAGTAAGATGTACGATGAAAACAACAGACGTGAATGGTAAACCACACTTTTGTTTGTTGGGTCTTAATGACATTAAAGGAGAAGAAATGACCTATGACTATGGAGGTGAAGACTGCCTATGGAGAACACAAGTGTGTAGCATGGGTGCACTGTGCAGAATGACCATTTGTATTTTATGTTTTCATATTCTAAACTGTTGTCATTTTTAAATGTGTCTACACACAACCATTGCGGGGGAGGACTCCTATTCTTCACTCCTGTCAAAGAATCAGGTGTATGAAGCTACTGGTCCAAAGCTGCTGTATATC
>WWET01005090.1:81866-92622 GCA_011038615.1 Limnodynastes dumerilii
GTTATTAGCCAGTCTGAAATATCGTGAGAACGTTATTTCAGACACTGGCCAATAACCTGTCATTAGCGCCAGGTACTTCCTGCTAGCAGGAGGTGATTTGCGACGTTCAAGGAAGGTTTTTTTTTCTCCGTTAAATTTTTTCCGCTGGCTGCTGTTTTAGCGCAGAGGTAAAAAAAAATTATTGAATATGCAAATTTTTAACGTTCATTTGCGAAGGCGTCGTTTTTTTTCCGACGCAATCTTTTTTAAAATATCGCCGGCAATTGAATCGGACCCATAGAATACACAATTTAACTGCACCAATCTCCAGTAATATTATAAGAGTCTAAGGTGCTACCTCTACTCCTCAGAAATTGTATACACAAAAAACACAAAGGTGTGCCTCACACAGATCATTCTCTTTAACCAGCAAGGGGAAGGAGAGGTGGCGAGCATGCCCTTATCAGCATTTTTATCAAGAGACACTTCTGATCCACATGAGGATGTTGACTGGGCACTCTCTGAAGTGAAAAAAAAACTCTGCAGACACTTCTCAAGGATTGTCACTAGGGGTAAACGTGGCCGTCCGGTTCCATGTCTTCTGACTCAAAAAATGCTGTCTGCATTAGAACTCCTTGTTAAGCAGAGAGAGGCTGGTGGGGTTCTAAAAGACAATCATTATTTATTTGCAAGACCAGAAGCTATGATACATTTCCGATGTTCAGACTGCATTCATTGCTTAGCAAAGGTGTGTGGTGCAAAGTGTCCTGTGTCACTGACTTCTACCAGACTGCAAAAGCATGCCGCAACCCTTTCAACGGTGCTGAACATGACAGACACTAGATGGGCCAGCTGACCAACTTTCTTGGACATGACATAAGAATCCATTGTGAGTTCTATCGACTCCCTGAGAAGACCCTGCAACTTGCCAAGATCAGCAAAGTTTTAATGGCACTTGAGCAAGGAAGATTAGCTGAGTTTCATGGCAAGAACTTGGATGAAATTGGCATAGATCCAGATGGTGTGTTATTTTATTCTACTTTTTGTGTGTTTTTTCTGTGTTTATCCTCTTCTCGTTTTTGTAACTGTACTTTGTATGACATCCACAGAAAAAGTTCTGGACTGTGATAAGGAAGACAGGAGCATACAGGAGGGACACTGTTCATCCACTGTTGATGGTATGTGTTATCAAAAAGTACTATAGAAATACTACAGTTTGCCTCTATTGTAATCAGCTTTTGTTGAAGTCCCAATACAAAAAAGATTTTCAGTGCTATTTGGTTAGTTAATTATCAAACTAATGCCTGTGTTTTTTCACTGACTGTAGTAGACAGCTAGAGGGATGAATGGTCATTACAGTGTGTTTATAGAATGTGCTTCCCAGCATAATATTAGGGGGGCATATGGACTTACTGATTGGGACTTGAAAGCTACAATACTGTATTTAAAATCACATTATCCATGATGTACTTAAATCAGTCTTACTTTCAAAGTGCGTCTGTTTGTTGACAAGTTAACCTCGTGAGTTGGCTGGCACTTGGTTCTTGTGATGGCACTGATTTTTAACATCATTAATATCAGGAGTCAACAGTAAATTAAAAGATTTAAAATTATCAGTTCAATAATATATAGTTCAAAGTACTTGCAATGATAAACACAATTTTATACTTTAATTACTTAATGCATTTTTATGCACTAATTATAATTGACAACTATCGTATTTTCAGAATACTTTAGTAAATTATAGATCTTTTCAAAGTGTTGAATTTTGATTATGTTTATATAGAACCATTAGCTGATAAGACACTTCCTCCCAACGAGAGAATAAAAATGACACCATCACAACCCAAGAGACACAAACCACGATCATCAGATAATGAGATCGTTTCAGAAGTCAGTGCTACGATAACTCATCCAAAGGTGAACTCACACATTTCTCTTATCTGTGCACATGAATCTCAAGATCACAAAGCTCAGAAAGGCATCCACAGTTGTTGATAGGGTTACTGGGTGGTTTCTAGAGTTACAAAGTTAGTACGGTTAAAAAAAGACATAGGACTGGATCCTCACTTAGGTCTGTAAGCCCTTTTATGCAAGCCATTTGTGTAAAAGCGGCTTGCTGACCTAATTGCGCATGTGCGCCAGACGTAGTAGCTAACGTACACAACCATGTTATGTATGTTAACTACTACACTAGCGTACTGGGTAATGGAGAAATAAAGAATCCATAAGGCATGAATCAATCTGTCCTAAAAGGAAAACATTTTGTTCCTGACCCTAAGCAGCTCCTAATCCCAAGCATTAATATTTAGCCCTCAACTGTTCCTGCTGTTACCAGCTTCTGAGGCGGCTGTTCCACACATTCACAGTTCTTATGTGGGACTGGGGACTTGAAGTGGGACTAATAATAGAAACATTTAGTAATAACTAGCCCCATAGATGCACAGTAATAACTTGGGGCCGTATTCAGACTCCCGTGCGTATCTTTAGGTACGTTTCAACTGCGCATACGTGAACACACTGAACATGTTGAACTTATTTCCTACATTTAAAGGCAACCTGTCAGCTCGTTCGGCTTTCTGGTCACAGTAAGGTGATGCTACGGTGTTCCAGAGTAAAATGCATCCTGGCTCGGCAGGAAGCGCACCGGTCACAGGGGATGAGACTGATGTGTGGCTTCTTCCCTCCAGGCTCAGCGTAACTGACAGCTCTCTTGCTATACACACTCAGTTGTTCTATGTGATTTACTCTGAAACGCTTTAGCATTTCAGAGTAAAACACACCTTGGGGCCGGTTCACAAGGCTGTTATGGCTCACACTACGAGATATCCATCGGGGTATAGCAAAAAAGGCTCCCAGCAGTACCCCGACGGATACCTTGATGGAGCCACCTGGATCCCATAGGGATTAAGAGAGCAGACATAGCCCTATTTGGACTATGTTTGCTCTATTTTCGTAGCGCACAGGCTTTTGGTATACCCCGACGGATACCTCATAGCGTGAGCCATAACAGCCGTGTGAACCCAGCCTTACTGTGATCAGGAAACCTGCAACTACTGCCCACGGTTCATATCTGAAGATGTTTCATTATCATGTATTACACTAAAGTGCCAATGATAGCCAAAAATGGCAGTTATGTGAAAGTAAGCATATAATATATGTGAAAGTAAGCACATAATATATGTGAAAGTAAGCATATAATATAAGTGAAAGTAAGCACATAATATATGTGAAAGTAAGCACATAATATATGTTTTTTCAGACAACGGGAGCTTAATTGTATTGAGGTTATTTGACTTAATTTGGTGAGTTTGTTGGTGAAGTTGAATTCCAACATCACAGACAAATAACTACCCTTTTTGCAACACAACGACACGAAATGTAATGGAAAGTGGATTGTCAGGGTGTATATTCAGCGTGTGTTTCACTACAGGGGTATCTTGTTCATGCTCAATATCCCTTAAATGTTCAAGAATCCTACGTCTTAGTTCCCTGATGGTCTTTCCTTTATGCAACCACAGGTGGCCATATATACCACCCCACTGCTACGACAATTAGAAAAATCCCTGGAGACATATGTCATACCTGTTGTTGGACTATGAAATTGTTTAGTCACATGTATGTATTTACAGGCTTTACATTTACCGCATCGGTAAGATATCAAAAGTGCTTGCCTGTATTATCTTTTGTTTATAGGTTCGTACATTAGTAGACAGGGCTTTAATGAGGTTGGTGAACAACTTATCTTAGAACATCTCTAATTGACAGAATTTACACCGGTTGTTACCTCTTTTCCCATAGCCTTATATTGGTGTCCACTTCTCCTCCCCCAAGGAACCCCAGGGACAGGGTGGAGAGTGGGGTCGCTCTTTTCAGGGCGGCTACCCCGCTTAGGCAGGGTTAAGGTGTTGAGGGACTGGATATCCCCTATCCACGTTTATCTTTACCATCGGTCACAGTACTATCCTATATTTCATTTTAATATGATACAGAATTAAAGGTGTTTTTAAGGCGTTGAAATGTAGTAAACACTCGCACTGACAAAAAAGAGGGCAAAGAGAACCAAGTATATCATAATATTTTATAGGATAAATTGTTCATGCATTACTTGGTGCTGCTGAGTACCACAAATAAAGTCAAAACCTAGAAGAAAGCATGGACTGAATTATGCGCACTTTCTCTTTGCAAACCCCAGTAAGAATAGGAATGTTAGGTATGAAACTTCTGTTTATTTGGTATACATTAAAATGCGAAATATTAAAAAACAAGTGAAGGGGAATAAAAAAATGTATCACAGAAAACTGTCTCCACCCACAAAGTGATATATCACTTGAAACCAGGGGCCGTATACAGAGCTATTTAAGACCGCGTATACGCAAAAAGAAACGTAGATGGCGTTACAAAATGACTATGCATGCGCAGTAACACATATCGGTAAACTTCGGGCGCATATGCAATGCGCCCGGAGCTCTGCATATGGCCCTAGCTGTCTAACAGACCTGTAGAAGAAAATATATAACAGTTAATCTCTTAGGTTGAAGATAATCTGTTAAATAGGTCAATCTGAATGATATCACAAATAAAAGTTAGTAATATGTGATACGTATTATTTAAGTATGGTTGTTTTAATAATAATAAAGCAAATAATATCAGTACTTGCTTATCAGATAATAACCTATGTATACATTAAGTAGATATCGATTAAGGTATTTATAATATGATAGTAACTGATATCAGATAGTAATCTTTATATAATTTAATAGTAGCTGATGTAAGATAGTAACCTTTGTATAGTTTTCGTATAGGTTTTAATTAGAGGTAAGTAAAACATAGCTAGAATATAGCATGAAAATTTATATACTGTTGCATCTTACAACCAGGTGCATTTAGATTAGATATTAAAAAGTCCAATCCTTAGACTGACTACATTATGAATTACAAAGTGTGGTAGGATCTTGGAGCGGCAAAAAGCGCTATCATATTATGCCTGATAAATTGGGTATTAGGAGGTCTAGTCCTTAGAGCAACTACAAGCGCTCAACGTGAATTTCAGAGTATAATGAGATCTTGGAGCGACAATGAGCGCTACCTATTTTGTATATAGAATCAACAATTAGACCAAAGCTGGTATTGCATATTAACTAAATGAATAAAGTGTGGAGGAGACAACTAGAAACGCTGAAGCGCGTTTCGCATACAGTTTTATCAAGGCAGCAAGCCGCGGGGTGCATGACAGGTGTTATGAAAGGAAAAGGTGGGACTAAACTGACAGCTGGCCACAAACATGGAAGATGATTGGCATGTGTATTCTATGATCAACACCAATGAGGAGAGTTGAGTGAAAACAACTGGAGAAGATAGAATAAAATGTAGGACTGTGAAAGATCTATTTTCTCCACCGACACAGGGACAATGTAGTTCCAAAACTTTATAACAGTAACAATATCTTACATATAATAATATTCAAGTTCAGTGGTGCTGCTGTGATTCAAACTGAATTGGACACAAAAAAGGGAGAAAGAATCACTAGTGCGCGCTCTTTGGATCGTCTCTAATAAATATGTTCAAAAATGAAATTTAATTGATTACATTTTAAAATTAAAAGAAGGGTTTGCGAAATATAAAAAATAGATTATAAAGTGTGTAGTAGTTAGAAAGGTGATTAAAAATAACTAAGAGGCTCCAGCACTCCTCAATATCCGCCTATATAAATCTGATGACTGAATAGCTAATAATGTCTCAAATTCCCTAAAATGTAATAACACACGCGTTTCGCAGACAGCTTTAATGAGACAAAGCTGTCTGCAATAATTCTAATTGAATTATTTGTCCGACCGATAAAGGGGGGGGGGCGATCGTACTCCAAGACAGAGGGGATAATCTGGCTGAAGCATATAAACAATTGAATGACGGAGTTACTTATTACAAATTGCGACAGGACCCCACTCTACTGCTCAAGAAGGAAGTTGAAATTTTCCTTAAATCAGCTTTGGAAGCAAAATATATTAGCCAACAGGAATTCGAGTTTATGACGTCGCTTTTCCGATCACACCTGTGTTTTTTCACACTACCGAAATTGCACAAGAATGCACAAAAGCCTCCAGGACATCCGAATATATCGGCTTGGGGGTCACTTTTGCAAAACATCTCTAAATTCCTGGATTTCCAACTTTAGCCACGGGCCAAAATTGCACCTCTTATTTATGGGACACCCTAGATTTTATCACCAAATTATCACAGCTGCAGGACTTACCATCTGAGCTTCTATAAATCACCATAGATGTCTGCAGCCTCTACACCTGTATTCCACATTCCCTACAAGGGAATCCACACCGAAGTCTTACTTACTTTTCTGGAGTTCATCCTTGTTAAGAATTTATTTCTATTCAATGGAGACTACTATCTGCAGATGGTTGGCTGTGTGATGGGGTCCAATGTGGCCCCATCGTATGTCAACATCTTTATGAACATCTTCAAACAGGACTTTCTGTATGCAGACCAAAGTTTCAGTGATGGCAGAATGTTCTTTGTACGTTATATAGATGACGTGTTCCTTTTATGGAAATCTGGCAAGGAGGCTTTCCTAAGTCTGTTAGGAGTCCTCAACAACAACGATTCCCTCATTAATTTTACGTACTCTCTCTCTCTAACACCTTGGTCCACTATCTGGACATGGAAGTTTCCTTTGATAGCCATCAGCTGCACACTGGCATCTATAAGAAACCTACTGATGGGAACACCATCATCATTTCATCCTCCCTCTCTTAAATATATGTTTACCTTATTCGCAATTATTGCGTGTTCATCGGATCACTGATGTGACCAAGATTAAGATGCAGCAAATGTGTGTTAAGTTTGAGGCCAGGGGGTGCAATCGGAACACGTTCACTCATTTAGTGCACAAAATCTTAATGATCCCGCATCAACAACTTACTCAACCAAAGTCTAAGACTACTTTGAACAAACGCTTATCAAAAGCACCACCAGACGATACTGGTCCCTTGTAAGGGATGATCCTTCTCAAGTATTTCAACAATTTCTCCTTGATGTCCAGCTTTAAACAGGGCCCGAACCTCTGTGTTGATACACACTGACATTACATTAAAAAGGGAATTCTCCAGTAAAAAAGGATGTTTTCGGTGCATTAATTGCCTAACATGTCGCTACATGGAACAGGGTTCCTCTTTCTATCATTCCTACTGCAGTCGAAGATATAGCATAAAACACTATCTAACACTAGTACCCATGTCGTATATCTTATTACTTGTCCTTGTGGACTGCAGTACGTCGGGAAGATGAAGAGGCAGTTCAGGGAGAAAATGGCCCTCCACCATTCCGCCATCATGGCGGCACTGGGGGGCAAAGTCTCCGACCAGTCTGTTGCACAACATTTTGTTACCAAACAACACAGCTTATGTTATGTGCCATCAGAACGGCAATCAGATCGCGCCAGGCAGCCCTCTCCCCTTGAATGCCGTCAGAACGGCATGCGTCTCACGCTGGTCTCCACCTCCCAGCGTGACTCCGGACCTCTAATCATTTGCATGCCGTCACAGAGGCGTGACGGTATGCAAATTAGCCATGTGGAGACGGCGCTGCCTGAAGAGGCAGGTGCTGATCTCCTTCACTGCAGCACTGTGTCCACCAATACCTGTGTCCCTAGTCTGACCCTATCAGCAGCTGCCAGATCATATATAAGCGCTTCTAGCCCTTACTCCCATGCTGGTTATAGTTTCTGTGTTGTGTTACTGTGCCAGTCTGGTTGCTTTTCTCTTGCCTTGTGCTTTGTTCATTTTTTCTGATTACTGAGTGTCCCATCTTGTTCCTGCCTTGTACCTTGCTTCATTAACCCTTTGTTTACCAGTTCCAGTTTCTCTCCCACCTTATTGTTCTGCCCAGTCTGTATTCTACCTTGCCTCTCCTGTGTGCTAGTGTTTGTTTACCCCTTCGGGGGTAACCGCTGTTTGATTGTGTGCGTGACAGCCCCAGTGAGTCCTGTTTGTGGCATTAGTCTAGTCTCCCCCCTCCGGTCCTTTGTCATTGTTAATTGTTTCTTGTTGTTCGTTACAAGTCAGCCCCTGCTGACTTGTCTCTTCCCTTTTTCCTCCCGTCTATTTCTCTGTTTTCTTCTATCGGGTGTTGTCACTGGGACCGCGACCTGTGGGTAAACTGGCAGCGACAGTCCATCCTCACCATTAGAGGCTCTGGCGAAGAACACGGTCCTGCTAGACTCCGCGCCCAGGTTAGACTTCGCCCGCCACGCACCCGAGCTCCCAGGTAGTATTACCTGCATCGTGGGAGACCTCTACAGCCCTCCAGTTCCTGTAGCCTACCACGTTCATAACAGTATAACCAGCCATACCCATCGTTTACAATGTCTACTGCAGAGGCAATCAATGCCCTCATCAGTCAGGTCTCTAACCTGGGACAAATGATTCAAGCCCTTACAGAGAAGGTGAACAGTCAATATGAGGCTATAGCCGCCATGCAAGCATCTGCCGCTCCACCTTCAGCCCAAGTCCAGGCTCCAGCTGCGCCCGTCACTGATGTAAAGGTCAACCTCCCAGATCGGTTTTCCGGTGATCGCACCCAGTTCCACCTCTTTCAGCAGAGTTGCAGACTATATTTCCAACTTCGTCCCAACGCCACAGGGACTGAATACCAGAGAGTTGGACTTGTGATGTCTCTTCTTCAAGGCGACCCTCAAGCATGGGCATTTAGCATTCCTCAGTGAGATCCAGCTCTTCAATCAGTGGATAATTTCTTTGTAGCACTTGGGTTACTTTATGAAGATCCTGATAGAACTACCACAGCAGAATCTAAACTTCGAGCCCTTCGCCAGGGAAGACGCTCCGCTGAAGAATACAGTGCCAAGTTCCGTCGCTGGGCCAATGACTGCGGTTGGAATGACCCTGCTCTCCACAGCCAATTCCGATTAGGTTTATCAGACCAGGTGAAGGACGCCCTGGTTCAGTTTCCCATTCCTGAAACTCTGAGTGATCTTATTCGCTTAGCCATTAAGGTGGATCGACGCTTCAAGGAGCGCCACAAGGAAAAAGAGTCTTCATCCTCAGTCACACAGTCCTATGTTCCCCATGAACCCCAAACCTTTGATGAACCAATGCAGATTGGAGCATACAGGCTCACTAAGGAGGAAAAGGCTCGCCGACGGAACATAGGCTTAAGTTTATATTGCGGAGGCAAGGCTCATAGAGCTGATGCCTGCCTGAAGAAACAGATTCCGTCGGGAAAAGAAGCTTGAGGAAATTCGTCTGGGTACCTACCTCATCTCCTCATCTAACTCTTTGATTGTTCCAGCGCAGTTGATTCTCCAAGACCAAGTTGAAGATCTATCAGCATTCATTGATAGTGGGGCTTCCGGAAATTTTTTAGACAGCGATTTAGCCCAGTCCTTGGGCATTCCGCTGGAGAAGCTTACTTCCCCGATTTCTGCTCTAGGCTTGGATGGTCAACCCGTAGTAGGAGGACTCATACACTACATTTCCGCACCCCTTCGTTTGTGTATTGGGGTCTGCCACTCTGAGACCATCAGGTTCCTTATTACACAGTGTTCCTCGGCCCGCCTTGTCCTAGGTCATCCCTGGTTACAACTCCATAACCCGGTGCTGGATTTTGTGGGAAAGAAAGACGGTTCTCTAAGACCATGCATTGACTATCGTGCTTTAAATCGTATCACCATAAAAAACACGTATCCAATTCCTCTCATCTCAGACTTATTTAACCAGCTTAGAGGTGCCGTCACGTCATCGAAGATCGACCTGCGAGGAGCCTATAATCTGATACGTATCAGGGAGGGGGATGAATGGAAAACAGCTTTCAATACTCACTCGGGCCACTACGAATATCTTGTGATGCCATTCGGACTTTGTAACGCACCGGCAGTCTTCCAAGATTTTATCAATGATGTTCTGAGAAAATTTTTGAGGAAATTCGTAGTGGTATACTTGGATGACATCTTGATCTACTCCCCCTCCCTAGAAGAACATCGCAGTCATGTAAGACAAGTTCTTACCCGTCTTCGTGAATTTCGACTTTATGCTAAAATTGAGAAGTGTGAATTCGAAGTTTCAAAGGTTACCTTTTTAGGGTACGTGATCTCTCCCCAGGGATTTGCCATGGACCCAGATAAAGTCAAGGCCATCCTAGAGTGGAAACAGCCCACAGACCTAAAAGCCATCCAGAGGTTTATGGGTTTCTCTAATTATTATCGGGGCTTTATCCGTATGTTCTCGCTCCTCATGGCTCCCATTGCTGCTCTCACCAGGAAAAAGGCTGATACAGCAAATTGGCCGAGACAAGCGGTCCAGTCTTTCAAAGCATTGAAACAGGCCTTTACCACAGCTCCTATTCTCCGTCATCCCAATCCTGACTTGCCCTTCATTATTGAGGTTGATGCCTCTGATGTGGGGGCAGGAGCAGTACTTTCGCAGAAAGACCCACTGGACACCAAATGGTACCCATGTGCCTACTTTTCTAAAAAATTTTCTCAAGCAGAGAGAAATTATGATGTCGGAAACAGGGAACTGTTAGCCATTAAAATGGCATTTGAGGAGTGGAGACACTGGCTGGAAGGATCAATTCATACAGTGACGGTATTAACCGATCACAAAAACTTGTCATATATTGAGTCGGCTAAACGATTGAATCCTCGTCAAGCCCGCTGGGCACTATTCTTTACCAGATTCAATTTTGTAATCTCCTACAGACCTGGTTCATTAAATCGCAGAGCAGACGCACTGTCTAGATCATTCCTACC
>WWET01005091.1:3091-24756 GCA_011038615.1 Limnodynastes dumerilii
TGCGCATGCGTAGTAACTTTATTTACGCTGTAACTAGTAACTTTTGCGCATTCGTAGTAACTTTATTTACGTTGTAACTAGTAACGTTTGCGCATGCGTAGTAACTTTATTTACGCTGTAACTAGTAACGTTTGCGCATGCGTAGTAACTTTATTTACGTAGTTTAAGTTACGTTGAATATACGCATGTAAGTGCTTTAGGCACGGACATGTGAATCACACTTGGGGACATACGTACGGATGTGCGGCGTAGAAATACGTACTTGAAAGGTTACATGAAAGTGGGTGGGGGGAGGCATTTAAATGAATGCTTGAGGGCGTGGCTATACTGAATCGCACGTACGGACGACATATACGCACGTAAGTACACAAGTAAAGAACAGAGTGGTCTATGGTGTCGTATGTCTACGATTGCATGGCTGTGAGAGGGGAGTGTTATGGGTGTTGGTGGGTGTTGCCTTGCTACGTGCGTGCGTATAATTGCGTACTTTAAAAAAACGGATCTGTGAATACGGCCCCAGATGTCTAGAGAGCTAGTAACCAGTTGGGTCCTCTGCCTGCATAAAAATCAAGAACAAGAAAAATACTGGTCAGCGCTAGACCTAGTCTCTCCAATGACAGAAACAAACACTTTGCTGATAATAAAAAGATAGACAGCATTTATTAATACACCTTACACAATTAACAGATAAAAAAATTCAATATGAATTCAATTGCATGTAAATTAAATTAAACGATATCAATATCAAGGCTCACTCCTAATCTTAGAGAAAACAGAATTCAAAAAATCACTAACAGTTATATAGAGAACTATTCATTTGCAAAGTAGTTGGTAAATTCAGTCCAATTAGAGAGGGCTGGATTGCCACAATTTCGAACAGAACTGCATTTGGTTGGACAATGCAATTTACTAACAGCATGATGATAAGCTGAGAATGAATAATCCAACTTGGCCACAATTAGCCTCTTCAACGGCTCTATGGTATTAGAAATGATGAGTAGAGCACCCAGTAGCTGAAGTTGTCGGCTTTCTCACCCATTAAAACGGGCTTAAGTTTTTCTTCTAATACACTTGTGATACCCCAGTGCAGGGGCTAGCGTGCTCGCTGCATTGCGAGCGCGAGGGAGGTTTGTGGACATGTGCGGGTGGTTGCTTAGCAACCACCAGCTGAGTGGTGAGGACGCGAGCTGCAGCGCGGGAGTAAGAGGGGACACGAGCGGAGCGCGAGGGGGTCTGGAAGCTTCTTCTGTTGCGCGAGGATAAGCGGGTAAACGAGGCGGTAAGGGCAGTTGGAGTCAGTCAGCTGTGGTGAGTGAAAGAAATAGATCGCGATGACAGAGGGAATCGACGCTAACGGAAGGGTTGGAGGCAGTGATCTCACCAGCTTAGATCTACAGGATTTCAGGTGTGACAGTTCTGGTTGGGAATGGTGTGAAAGGGAGGAAATAAGTTGCTACAAGGCGTATATTAGTAACAAATGAGAAACAAAGTCACTTATATCACATATTGAAACAATGTGAAATTATAGGGTTGGATTATGAGGAGTGGAAAAAGTAGCGTATGCACGCATGAGTTTAAAGTATTAAAGCGATTTGTGCCTGATATTAATAGCGCTGAACAGTGTCTTGTACTTTCACAGAGCAGCATTATTAAAGTGACTTGTGCCTGATATTAATAGCGCTGAACAGTGCCTTGTGCCTTCACAGAGCAGCATTATTAAAGAGACTCGTGCCTGATATTAATAGCGCTGAATAAAGCTTTGTGCCTCCACATAGCAGCAGTATTACAGTGATTTGTGCCTAATTTTAATATTGCTGAAACAGTATTATTCAAGTAAAATTTATTGGGAAGTGCGGTCAACAAACATCGGTGACAGGAAAAAGTGAAAACATTTACCTGTTGAAGTGGAACTTTAATAATACAAGAGATTATTTAAAATGTTTTTGTTATTTATTAATGTTGTTCTTATATAACTTTGCCTAGAGGTGGTACTAGGATGAGAAACAAATGTGTAAATTCTTTCTGGTATCCAATTTAAAGGGTTATTAACTCTGTTATGAATTTAGGAATTATTTAAATACTATGAGGGGAATAGGATTTTATTGGTATTATTGAATTTAATAATATATTTCAGAGGTAAAAGTTTAGTCCCTCTATTCGGGATATTTAGTTTATGAGAAAGAATAACATATTGAGAAGCGTTTTGATTCTAAAATAAAAATAGTACTAATTTTCTGCAATTGAAAACAACGTATTAAATTGTATTTATGACTTTACTGAAAGAAAATGCAAAGAAAAAAAATTATTATTTACAGTCAAAGTGAAAGTTTAATTCATATTAAATTAAATTTGGTCATTAATTTTATCTTGATTTTTCTTGTGTTATAATATGTATTATTAATGTATGTATTTCAGTATATTTAATTATGAAAAAAAATAAGTGAAACTGCTCAGTCACATATTCAGTTACCTTGTTGCAAATTAATATGAATATAGACCATAAGCCTCACAAGAAATGATTGGTAATATAAAATTTCCAACTGCAGAGTCTGTTATTTTGTTTTTTGTTTTGTCTTTTTGTAATGTAACTATTGATTTTTTTAATAATAAATATTGTTTTTAATCCGCTCGTTGAAGAGGTTGCCCTGAATGAGCAAGGAAATAAAACTATTTCTAAAAACAAATCAAATTAAATATGGACAGTTGTTTTTTAAATAAATGGATTTTGGTAAAAGTACAATGTGTTTGTTATCTGCTGTGAAATCTGTGTTCCTATGTGGTTTCTATAAAATAAATTGTAATCTTAAGAAAATATGTCACTAATTGGGAAATATGTATTATTTATAAATAAAATCATCATACTTTTTTATATACAAGCACATAATTAGATTTATTTATGTAATATACATAAACATTTTGCATTTCAATTTTACTTTCTTATATTACAGTTATTAAATACTTAACATTGTGTGTTTTCATCAAATGCATACAGTGATCCATTAAACATTTGTAATGAGCTTTTACAATGATTATCTCTTTATTTAAAACCATTTAAATAATTAGGAATGTACTGAACAAAACCCTAATCTCTGGAAATGACTCAGAATGCAGATATGGCGAAACAAAATTGCTTTCTTTGGCAAAATGACTAATTGATTGCCCATATGTGATGATGCTCTTGGGTAAATTAAAATAACACTATACAAAATGCAATGGAAAAAAAAATAAAAATTGGCGGTGTCAAGTAGCCTGAATTGAGTTCCAATTGATTGGGTTAATCATACTTTGCAAAGTAAACTCGACGTGTAGGTCAGAAGTTCACAATGAAGAAATCCCTGGATATTTACTGAAGCAAAATTAAATTACATTCTTAATTGTTTTGCAAATGCTTTGGTCTAACTAATTAAATAGAAATGACTTTCAGAGTTGATAGTGTAAAGAATTATGAAGCCTTTAGACCTCATTCCAAATTGAAAAGGAAGGCTACTATTTTTCCTTTAATATTGTAGCAATAATCAACTAACCATTTGCTGGCAAAAAGTAACATTAACTAGAAATTATATATGGGAATTAATTGTATGAGCGTCTTAAAACACCCTTTCACTTTTGTAAATTCAAATAAAAAATTTAATTATTCTGGTATATGCTTGAAAGAGACAATGAAATAAGTATGTAGTGAAGAAAGTGGTGTACTTTTGCACTAATACTGAAGAGGTGGTAGAAGAATGAGAGAAGCGGAGGATGTATGGATCTGTAAGTGTATGCAGGGGTTTAGCCACCTTATGTGCAGAAAAGGTTGAAGGGCATGATCCAGAGCTGCAAATTTTAATGTAAAAACAGAATTTGTTTTAATGATATGTTTTTTTACGTTCTTTTCTCTCTCACTTCATGCAATCATTCAAGCAACAGCACCAACTATAATTGATAGAATGCAAATTTGCAATGTTTATCTCCATATATCTGCAGTGCAGACCATATTATTATCATTTTTTTATTAATTTATGTATATAATAAAACAATAGGTGCAGGTGAACAGAAATTTCAATATTATCACACTATCTTACCAACAGACCGGTCACCCAACATAGGGTAGATAAAGCAATACTTTTTTATTTATTTATTTATTTATTTATTAACAAGTTTTTATATAGTGCCTTATAGCATTATCAGATTACATAGTGCTTTACAGAAAATATTTCACATTAACATCAGTCCCTGCCTCGTTGGAGCTACATACTAAGGTCCCTAACCCATACACAGTTAATTTATTCAGCAGCCAGTTAAACTACCAACATGGTTTTGGCATGTGGGAGGAAACCCACGCAGACACGGGGAGAACATATAAATTCCACTCGTATAAGGCCTAGACCAGGAATCAAACTCATGCTACTCACTGAGCCACCATGCTTTCCTATACTATTTATATTAAAGGCAACATAAAGTTCAAAAAAGATTATCAATAAAAGACAGATGTAAAACATAAAACATTCAACAGTCTATCATATACACAAGCTGATTGACCCAATGTAACTGACCTAATCATAAAGAGTAAATAACTCAATATTGTCTAATGCTACCTGAACTCCAAATATGTAACTGCTGCTTATATTTTTCAATTTGTATAGTCCAGGATAGTCTTTGTTGCCCTCACAATTCAGAGGGATATTTCTGCAAGAGTTGTATTATTCCTTGGATCTTCTTTTAGTGGTGGCATGGGTATCATAAACAGACAAACTTTCTGTCCAGCTATCAATCTCACATTCTAATGGATTTAAAGTTGTAGATTTTTGTATTTATTTTTAAATTTTGTTAAGGGGGTAGAAAAACTTTTTTTTCCCATTTTTACTTTTTTATTTTTATTTTTTACCAATTTTTCTTTCTTATTATTTGAGTTTAGATATTTTTTTTTTCTGATTACTCACCTTGAGAAACTTCCAGTCAGGTAGAAAGGTGTTGTGAACACTATTTTTATCATATTTCTTAATAAAAGGTAATACACATGATTTGAAGGACGTATTCTCAATACAGAAGAAGTCATTAAAACCTAATGATCTGTTCAATATCCAGGAGACTGTGAGATTGATAGATGGAAAGAAAATTCATCAGGTTTTGAAAGTTGTTGCCACCACTTAAAGGAGATCCAAAAAATAAACAACTCTTGAACAAATATCCATCTGAATTGTGAGTAACACCTATAAAGTGGCATTAAAATCTAAAATATATAACATATATAACCTATATAAAATATAATATTTTAAAATTTATTTTATAAAATATAAATCATTTAAAATATTTATTATAAAAATACAAGATGTATATTTACTGGATCCCCTACAAGAAGTTTGTATTGGTGCAAACAGATTTAAAATTTACTGAGAGAGCATTTACTATGTTTAGTTTAAGCAGCAGTTACACATTTGGAATTTCAGGTTGCAATAGACAATATTGGACCAGATTCCTAGTTTAAAATTAACAGCAGAAAGCTACACCTGGGCAAAACCATGTTAATTTCAGGAGGGAGTCAAATTCATTTTATTCTGTGCATGAAGGAACAATACTTTGCTTTTACTTATTGCACACAGATACTGACCAGCTTCACTCTTACACTGGTATTTAGACTTAGGCAGGGAAACATCACCTTTCAAATATAATGCTGTTGCAACAGATGAAATACGACTCCCCTGAAATCAACATACCTTTGCCCTGGTGTTACTTTCCTCTCTTAGGGCCTGATTCAGACCTACGCCCGTGAGCGTAGCGTATGATCGCCCGGGCGTATAAACTTTCACGCCCATGACACTCCTATTGATTGTACCTACTTACGGCGGCTGAACTCTACCCTAACTTTTTCCAGCATCCGTGCAAATTTTCGTACCGATACGCTGGTCGTACGGGGCTTAGCACGCCCATACTGTACAATTTAAATGGCTATCTCCGCCTCTGTGTAGTAACTCGAGCGTCCGGACTATCGTCGTACAAAACGTACACCCCTTGGGCGAAAAATACGCTCAAAATAAGCCCGCTGTACGCTCATGTCCTTCGGACGACCGGAAGTTGTCATACTGCACATGCGCAGTGCGTTTTTTAGCCCGGTTTTATGCTCCCGAACGGCGTATGATCGCTTGCGGGCGTAGGTCTGGCTCAGGCCCCTATTTTCAAACTCGGAATTGGGTCAGTTTAGTTCATGGATAATCTTTTTTTCAACTCTATGGTACCTTAGTTGTTATAAATAGTAGTACTTAATTTACCCTGTGTTGGGTGACTAGCCTGCACATGTGATATAGTATTGAAGATTCTGTTCACTTACACCTATCATTTAATTAAATAGAGAGTTGTATAAAGACCATAAAATGGCCTTTAATATGGATGTGTCTAATTGAATGTGACATTTTGTTTCAGTGATTGTCTGTTGTAGAAAATTTTCATTGTTTGCACGCAATCACAAATTCATTTAATCTGGTGCTTACAGTAACAGATACATACCATTGTTTTTGTTTATATTATTGTTTGTATTATTTATTTGTTTGTATTTGTTTTAGGTTATTTTTATAGAAGCCCTAAAGTGTGAACAACAATTAGAGTCAGCTAGATGCACTTAATCTCAAACCAATTTTTTATTCGCTATCATTATATGTTATGCTTTGTGTATGTTGACTTCACAATTTTTTCTATATTGGTTGAAAAATTGGTTATTGCCTGCAGAGCTATAAGCAAAGCAGAAGCAGAGATCTCTAGTTTGAGTCAGCTGGAGAACAAATCTAGACTTATGTTGGTACTGCATTCAGAGGTCTAAACACAGCGTAGGTGGGGATCCGATATTGGATCCCACTTGATCAAATCTTCCTTATGAGCGCATGGTTCTTTTAACAACAATCCTTCCATAGACAAAAGTATGGCTCTAGATTCATAAGAAAGAGCGGTCTTTTGTGTAAAAACACATAACAGTCAATAACAATTAAGTTATATTCTCTTCCCCAGTAATCCAAATGCAAGAGTAGGATTCATGTACTGTAAAACATAGGTTATAGGTTTGTCAAGTGGGCGCAGTAGATTATCCTCTAGAATATTGGAAGTACAGTGTTCTTAACCCCACTTGCCTTCCTGCATATCCTTTGGTTACATTATTGTGTATGTATTGTGTATGTATTATTACTATGTAACAGTGAACTTTATTTTTGAATTCTATTTATTGAAACTAACCATTAAAAACTACTGAATGCTTCACATACAGTTAATTTATATCATATTTTTTAGATAGAACAATTATATTATATTCTATGGTTATTCTATCTGCGTTAAGCTCTATTAATTGGTATTGCACCTAATGAAGGTGAACTTGCAATTCCTCTTATAAAACTCAGTCAGCCGATTATACAATAATACTTTTCTAGCATATTATCACCAATTAATTATTCCAGTACAGCTCCTAAGCCCTTAACAAATCTTTGGGTAACCAAACTTTCATTATAATTAGGGACACCTTTGTGTCTTATGTAATTGATGTGATTATTTGTGGATCCATAGCCAGCAACTTATGTGATTGTTTTTATGACCTGTCAAATAAAGTGTGTATGATTTGAAACAACAAGTGGTGTTTTATCCTCAGGTGCCTAGTGCAGTCCTAAAATCCATATTTCTATAGTTAGAGATTAACTATTGACATTAGATAGCATTGTTATAATAGGTAGATTTGTAATTGATTTTACTTGGTAGAAAATAGTTTGTTGTTTTTGTATTATCATCTTTACACTGTTTATATTTTATAACTGTGTAATCACTATACACACAATTTTATTCTAGCATTTGTATTGCATCTGCAGTTTTACAAATGTTTTTCATACACAGCAACCACCATTTTTACTACTGTTTGTTTAAACATTACATAATGAACTACAATAATATGACTTGTATATATAAATTCCAGTATTGGAAATATTTAAACTATCAGTGTATTATCCAACTAAAATGCCATAGATTTATATAAAAGGTTATTTGTTTAACAGGAATACCTATTCCTAAGTGAGTCTTTACTTGAGATACATCCAAATTAAAGTTTGAAATAACAAAAATAGTAAGGAATATTTCATATTAGCATGTAAATATAAAAGGCAGGATGAGAAACATATCTTACTTGTCTGGGTCAAAGAAAAATAGATTTAAACTGCAGCTGTTGTCTAAACAAAATAAATGTTATCTCTCCTAAGGAGAAATATGTAGGCCTACTATTTCTGAAATAATCTGTCATGCTGTTTTGATCATGGGGGATTTAAAGTATATTGTAAAGGTCATTGTTCTGTAGCAATAAAATAAAGTCAGAAGAATAGCGAAAATGAAGTGTTACAGCACACTAAGAAAGGGCATACTATTTAATTAACAATAGTATTATATAAAATGTATTATCATTTTTTTAATGTTCTAACTAACTAATTTAACATTTCTCAAAAAAGGATCAACAGTTAATCCCATTGTTCAAAATGTATAAAATATTGTAGTAAAATACCAATTTAATTAACTTTAGATTGTCCTATATTAATTGCTTCATTTAATTATATTCTCTGTGGGATTAGGAACACTTAAACAAAGAGAAATAAATTCTTTCAAAAATGGAAATGCAAATAGTCAAGACTGTAGAGGATCCATTACACTCCTTTTAAATAGATCAACTTTAGCAATGTTTCCCAACTCCTTTCCTCTGACACACCACACCACAAGGAAATGTTTTCCTTTTTTTTTAAAAGAAATTTATTTACTGAGTGGGCCAAGCATTATAAAATAAATAATTACAATATATTGAAATGTGTGTGTTGCTACCATGGTTTATGGTTAATATAAGAACCAACGTCCTGATTCAGACTTAAGTAAGTGCAGAATCTCTGTGCATATTTTTATGAGATACTCCGCATGCCCAGAACTTAGACATGAGCAACTGAAGTATGGAAACTATAGCCGATTGATTCACAGACATAGACGGCTGACTTAAGGACTTATTCACGCATTGGCATGGCAGAAGTCCCACATGTGTGGCTAGAAGGACAAGACTCTAAATGCAAATGAGCTGAACATGTACATTGTGGGCGTTGCTCATTATTGCAAATGTTAATCAACATTAACATTTAGTTGCTGCTAAGTGTATACTGATTCACTTTAAGTTCCTAGATGGCTTAAGAGTGCTTCACAATAAGGAAAACCATCCGCACTTAAATCCACACATCTAGAGAACTGTCCATACATGGCAGTCCTGAGACTTAACTTCATTTTGTAGCATCTCTGAATGGCTCTTTTGCATCTCTTCTGTGCGTATATTTAGATAAGTCCACAATTTGGTGTGGATTTTACTCTTAAGTCTGCATCTGATCCCAAATGTATAATAAATAAATTTAAAAAAAGAGGATAAAACTGTAGAATCCTGTCACAAATTAAGTGGCTATAAATTATGTCTTTCCATATCTAATATATATTTCACAGCTCTAATATCATGCTAATGGGGAATGCTGGGGTGTAAAGATTCAATTTCTGCCCGCGATATGATAGATCGTTTTAAATGACGAGGTCACAGTGATGCTTGCTTACAACAGGCACAGCTTAAGTTATGTATAATTCCTCGTGACAACTTATTAACAAGTTCTGCTAATAATCTTTGGAAAAAAGACCGCCTTGGGTCACGAAATACAATCATTTGTCCTTTTTCATAAGCGTGCTGCTCGTTCTTTATGGCCTATCATTGTTACTGACCAGTCTCTGACTGGTCTTTTGCCCAGAAACACCAGGGACCGCAATTTAAAAGATACTATGTGTATTAGTAATATCACTACTGCTCCTGTCCCTACTACTTTTTTGTCAAAACCCCCTGGGAGCTATAAATGTCTTGGGTGCACTACATGTGCACAAATGGATACGGGTCCTGTTTTTGTGCATCCTTTAAATGCATCAAGGTACAACATAAAGCAGGTTTTGACCTGCACCTCAAAATATGTCATTTATGTGATCTATTGCCCCTGCAAAAAAATATATGTGGGAAAGACTATTCGCATGGTAAAAGAAAGACTGGCGCTGCATAGGTCTTCCATGCGTGCATGCATTGGTGGTAAAGACATTGATCAGCCTGTAGCTCGCCACTGGCGTGTAATGGAACATTCCCTGAGGGATTTGCGATTTATGCCCATCGATTCTGTACCAGTATTACCCAGAGGTGGTGATCGTGACACCAAATTGTTGCAGAGGGAATGCTGGTGGATCCACAAGTTGGGTTCATTAGCTCCTCAAGGTTTAAATGAACAGCTTTCTCTGAGTTGTTTTTTCTGATGATGTTCTTGTGCTCTTCTGCAGATGCTTAGATTATGGCATCGCTTTGCCTTGATCATGATGGATAACTACTTTATGTTTTTATTTGGTGTATACTTGCTACTATGTTGCTGATTATCTGTTCTATTTTGACAGCTCATCAATAGACGTTGGCACCAGCCGATGAGCGCTAGGACCCGGCAGCTCTCTGACAGCTGTTGGAGCTGGCTTCACAGGAAGCTTTTTCCGGTGCGACACAGTGTATATAATGTTATATATCTATATTGTGTATAATCTCCTTTCTATGTATGTGTGACACAGTGTATATAATGTTATATATCTATATTGTGTATAATCTCCTTTCTATGTATGTGTGACACAGTGTATATAATGTTATATATCTATATTGTGTATAATCTCCTTTCTATGTATGTGTGACACAGTGTATATAATGTTATATATCTATATTGTGTATAATCTCCTTTCTATGTATGTGTGACACAGTGTATATAATGTTATATATCTATATTGTGTATAATCTCCTTTCTATGTATGTGTGACACAGTGTATATAATGTTATATATCTATATTGTGTATAATCTCCTTTCTATGTATGTGTGACACAGTGTATATAATGTTATATATCTATATTGTGTATAATCTCCTTTCTATGTATGTGTGACACAGTGTATATAATGTTATATATCTATATTGTGTATAATCTCCTTTCTATGTATGTGTGACACAGTGTATATAATGTTATATATCTATATTGTGTATAATCTCCTTTCTATGTATGTGTGACACAGTGTATATAATGTTATATATCTATATTGTGTATAATCTCCTTTCTATGTATGTGTGACACAGTGTATATAATGTTATATATCTATATTGTGTATAATCTCCTTTCTATGTATGTGTGACACAGTGTATATAATGTTATATATCTATATTGTGTATAATCTCCTTTCTATGTATGTGTGACACAGTGTATATAATGTTATATATCTATATTGTGTATAATCTCCTTTCTATGTATGTGTGACACAGTGTATATAATGTTATATATCTATATTGTGTATAATCTCCTTTCTATGTATGTGTGACACAGTGTATATAATGTTATATATCTATATTGTGTATAATCTCCTTTCTATGTATGTGTGACACAGTGTATATAATGTTATATATCTATATTGTGTATAATCTCCTTTCTATGTATGTGTGACACAGTGTATATAATGTTATATATCTATATTGTGTATAATCTCCTTTCTATGTATGTGTGACACAGTGTATATAATGTTATATATCTATATTGTGTATAATCTCCTTTCTATGTATGTGTGACACAGTGTATATAATGTTATATATCTATATTGTGTATAATCTCCTTTCTATGTATGTGTGACACAGTGTATATAATGTTATATATCTATATTGTGTATAATCTCCTTTCTATGTATGTGTGACACAGTGTATATAATGTTATATATCTATATTGTGTATAATCTCCTTTCTATGTATGTGTGACACAGTGTATATAATGTTATATATCTATATTGTGTATAATCTCCTTTCTATGTATGTGTGACACAGTGTATATAATGTTATATATCTATATTGTGTATAATCTCCTTTCTATGTATGTGTGACACAGTGTATATAATGTTATATATCTATATTGTGTATAATCTCCTTTCTATGTATGTGTGACACAGTGTATATAATGTTATATATCTATATTGTGTATAATCTCCTTTCTATGTATGTGTGACACAGTGTATATAATGTTATATATCTATATTGTGTATAATCTCCTTTCTATGTATGTGTGACACAGTGTATATAATGTTATATATCTATATTGTGTATAATCTCCTTTCTATGTATGTGTGACACAGTGTATATAATGTTATATATCTATATTGTGTATAATCTCCTTTCTATGTATGTGTGACACAGTGTATATAATGTTATATATCTATATTGTGTATAATCTCCTTTCTATGTATGTGTGACACAGTGTATATAATGTTATATATCTATATTGTGTATAATCTCCTTTCTATGTATGTGTGACACAGTGTATATAATGTTATATATCTATATTGTGTATAATCTCCTTTCTATGTATGTGTGACACAGTGTATATAATGTTATATATCTATATTGTGTATAATCTCCTTTCTATGTATGTGTGACACAGTGTATATAATGTTATATATCTATATTGTGTATAATCTCCTTTCTATGTATGTGTGACACAGTGTATATAATGTTATATATCTATATTGTGTATAATCTCCTTTCTATGTATGTGTGACACAGTGTATATAATGTTATATATCTATATTGTGTATAATCTCCTTTCTATGTATGTGTGACACAGTGTATATAATGTTATATATCTATATTGTGTATAATCTCCTTTCTATGTATGTGTGACACAGTGTATATAATGTTATATATCTATATTGTGTATAATCTCCTTTCTATGTATGTGTGACACAGTGTATATAATGTTATATATCTATATTGTGTATAATCTCCTTTCTATGTATGTGTGACACAGTGTATATAATGTTATATATCTATATTGTGTATAATCTCCTTTCTATGTATGTGTGACACAGTGTATATAATGTTATATATCTATATTGTGTATAATCTCCTTTCTATGTATGTGTGACACAGTGTATATAATGTTATATATCTATATTGTGTATAATCTCCTTTCTATGTATGTGTGACACAGTGTATATAATGTTATATATCTATATTGTGTATAATCTCCTTTCTATGTATGTGTGACACAGTGTATATAATGTTATATATCTATATTGTGTATAATCTCCTTTCTATGTATGTGTGACACAGTGTATATAATGTTATATATCTATATTGTGTATAATCTCCTTTCTATGTATGTGTGACACAGTGTATATAATGTTATATATCTATATTGTGTATAATCTCCTTTCTATGTATGTGTGACACAGTGTATATAATGTTATATATCTATATTGTGTATAATCTCCTTTCTATGTATGTGTGACACAGTGTATATAATGTTATATATCTATATTGTGTATAATCTCCTTTCTATGTATGTGTGACACAGTGTATATAATGTTATATATCTATATTGTGTATAATCTCCTTTCTATGTATGTGTGACACAGTGTATATAATGTTATATATCTATATTGTGTATAATCTCCTTTCTATGTATGTGTGACACAGTGTATATAATGTTATATATCTATATTGTGTATAATCTCCTTTCTATGTATGTGTGACACAGTGTATATAATGTTATATATCTATATTGTGTATAATCTCCTTTCTATGTATGTGTGACACAGTGTATATAATGTTATATATCTATATTGTGTATAATCTCCTTTCTATGTATGTGTGACACAGTGTATATAATGTTATATATCTATATTGTGTATAATCTCCTTTCTATGTATGTGTGACACAGTGTATATAATGTTATATATCTATATTGTGTATAATCTCCTTTCTATGTATGTGTGACACAGTGTATATAATGTTATATATCTATATTGTGTATAATCTCCTTTCTATGTATGTGTGACACAGTGTATATAATGTTATATATCTATATTGTGTATAATCTCCTTTCTATGTATGTGTGACACAGTGTATATAATGTTATATATCTATATTGTGTATAATCTCCTTTCTATGTATGTGTGACACAGTGTATATAATGTTATATATCTATATTGTGTATAATCTCCTTTCTATGTATGTGTGACACAGTGTATATAATGTTATATATCTATATTGTGTATAATCTCCTTTCTATGTATGTGTGACACAGTGTATATAATGTTATATATCTATATTGTGTATAATCTCCTTTCTATGTATGTGTGACACAGTGTATATAATGTTATATATCTATATTGTGTATAATCTCCTTTCTATGTATGTGTGACACAGTGTATATAATGTTATATATCTATATTGTGTATAATCTCCTTTCTATGTATGTGTGACACAGTGTATATAATGTTATATATCTATATTGTGTATAATCTCCTTTCTATGTATGTGTGACACAGTGTATATAATGTTATATATCTATATTGTGTATAATCTCCTTTCTATGTATGTGTGACACAGTGTATATAATGTTATATATCTATATTGTGTATAATCTCCTTTCTATGTATGTGTGACACAGTGTATATAATGTTATATATCTATATTGTGTATAATCTCCTTTCTATGTATGTGTGACACAGTGTATATAATGTTATATATCTATATTGTGTATAATCTCCTTTCTATGTATGTGTGACACAGTGTATATAATGTTATATATCTATATTGTGTATAATCTCCTTTCTATGTATGTGTGACACAGTGTATATAATGTTATATATCTATATTGTGTATAATCTCCTTTCTATGTATGTGTGACACAGTGTATATAATGTTATATATCTATATTGTGTATAATCTCCTTTCTATGTATGTGTGACACAGTGTATATAATGTTATATATCTATATTGTGTATAATGCTTTCTATGTATGTGTGACACAGTGTATATAATGTTATATATCTATATTGTGTATAATCTCCTTTCTATGTATGTGAAGCCAGAAAGCATAGGAACTGAGAAGTGCTCTGTGTCACCACCTGCAGAACCACTACTTTATTGGGGGTGTCTTTCTAATTGCATATAATTTCCAACTGTTGTCTATTCCATTTGCACAACAGAAAAACAGCACCACAGCACAACACCATGTGAAATTGATTGTCAATCAGTGTCGCTTCCTAAGTGGGCCTTTTGATTACACAGAAGTGTGACTGACTTGTAGTTACATTGTGTTGTTTATGTGTTACCTTTATTTTTTTGAGCAGTGTATAATAACTAGTTTTAATAAAATTCTATCTAATAAACCTATTCAATAAAAAAAAAAAACTTAAAAAAATTGAAACCGAAGCTTTAAAACTTACCTGTCCGGGCATGCTTCTGGCTCTGATCCCTGCGCATGCGCAGTGATTTTGCCTTTTGAGAATTTTCAAAGTCCCATAAGGCATCTTCTGCATATGTGCCGGGACTCCAGAACAGAACGTTGTCAGCGAAAGGCTCGCTGACCATCGTGGGACCTCTCCGGAGCGCGAGGTGCAGTGAGCCTGGTTGCTTAATGTGCTAATGATAGTAAATTGAGCCCTAAATCATTAATATATGAGCTTACTTTTTTCATAACACTTCCTAACCCTTGCACAATTGGCTGATCAGGAGGGTTTTTTTTTACTCTTTTTTTTAGTACTGGGTAAAAAGATATAAAGTAAGGATGTGGTGTTTCAAACAATCTGTAATCAATGCAATACAGTACCTCTGTAAGGGAATCTCAGACCATTCCCCAGTTGTAATGGATTTTGCCCTGCCTGGGGATACTGATCTGACATTCTGGAAATTATATCCCTGAAGGTTTTAATTGATGGGTGCAGGATTAAATTTGTTCTTTGAATGGGAGAGTTATTTAAATACTAATGATGAAACATCTGACCCAAAGGTAAAGTGGGATGCATTTAAAGCAGTACTGAGGTGTACTTTGAGTGGACTGGTGGCAGAAATTAAAAAATTCCAGAGAGACAAGGAAGTAACTTTGTTGTGGGAGTACCAAGTTCTGGAGATGGTGGAGTGGCTGATTCATGGCTTTTGGATTCAAACTTATACCCCTTTCACATTACCACCAAATACCCGGGATTTTCATCAAAAACCTCGCATTTTGCAAAAACCCGGGTTTTTGGTGGTGATGTGAAACCGCCACTTCCGGTAGACCCGGGTCAAGAGACCCGGGACTTCAACACGGGAAAAAAGAAGGGTTTTTCGTGTTAAACCCGGGAAGGGTGGGTTCTTAAAATGCGGCCAGTTTCTTTTGAACACGGGTTTTTCATTTCTGGAACTTGATTGGATGTTTATCTGGCGCTGGCGATCAAAAGCCAATCAAAGCCACTATCTGGAATGATTGACACTTTAATTTAAAGGCAGACCTGTGTTATTTGGTGGTAATGTGAAAAGGGCAGACCCGGGAAATTCCCGGGTTTTTGGGTGGACTTATAACGCGGTTTTGAAAATGACACAGCAATGCTGCCAGAAAAAACCCAGGTACAAAATACCGGGTTTTTCAAAGGTGGTGATGTGAAAGCGGTATAAGACAGTACCCCAGATATAGGGCAAGTTGGCCTCACTAGGGATGGCATCACCCGGTATGGTAACTCATGGTGTCAACCTCCCTCCTTCAATACTAGACCATAGAGAATCTTCTCAGGTCAAATAGAGTGTATAAGAGACCAAAGACTCAATAATCATGTATATAGTCAGTGAGGTAAATTTTTGTTTCCTCTTACTAGTGGCACAAGCGACATTTAAAGGATAGTGCAGTAAACTAATGTAATAGATGGTCCAACTTAAAGGCAAAATCTATCACTCAGTTCAAATATACAACCAGAGTGTGATAGAATCATTTTGTCAATATTGGTGAAATCATTCAACTAAAACAACAACATCCATTCAAATAGTCAATGGGAAAAGTTTCTGTTTCCTTTTGTTATCCCTAAATTCTTCTGCTCTCCATTTAGATAGGTTGATCTTTAGACAGGTCCTACCTGATCTGCCAACTTGACACCTCACATTTTGCCTTGCTGTCTGTGCTTGCTTCACTTTATTGTATTTTTGTGATATTTTATATTATATATATTTATATTGCATTTTATTATATACTATGCTGTCCATCCCTGCCCTGCATGTCTGTACTGTATTTTGTTGTTGTATTTTGTACAGAGTTGCGGACACTTTGTTGCACCTTATAAATATACGATAATAAGTTGATTTCTCTGATACATATTTTCTCTGTTCTGTTGTTGTTTGTGCATAATAGTGTCCAGTATCAAGAGAGTTTACAGTTTTCTTTGTGTCCTGTCTCAGTATTTTGTATAGCTGTCAGTACTGTCTGGTTATCTTGTGATTTGTATCTGTGGAAGTGCTGACACATTGATTTATAGTTTAATTGTAGTTTTCTCTTCTGGATTCAAATAGCACTTTGAAAGTGAATATTCAGATATTCTGGCAATGGGATCAGACAATTTCTCCCTTTGATAATCAATCACCTGAAGCGCACTCCCTGCATTCCCCTTGTGGTACCACTGCCTACTGCTACTCTGCTCCTCATACTCCACTTATACTTCAAAGGAACTGCCCCCTTAAACTCGCATAAAGTTTTAAATACCTTAGAATTTGGGTGACCCCCTCAGTTTTTTACTTTATAGTACTCAATTGGAAGAAACTTCCTCTTACTCTCACAGGCCAGATTAACTTCAAAATGGTCATGTTACACAAATATCTATATATCCTTCAGCACTTACCAATTTTCATACCCCAAAGTTATTGTTCTTTAAATTCCTTGATTTTACTTCCACGTTACACTGACCCAGGAATTTAGGCAGATTAGCACTTCCCAACCTCTGGATGTATTATCTTACAGCCCAATTAACACATATTCTTCCCTGGTTTACAGATGGAGACAGGGTTTATTAAACACCTTGCTCATAAATTCAGGGAGGAATACCCTCACTCCCCTCCAGGCCCTAATAGCAGTCCAAGATGTAAGTTTGTGACCCCCTCTCCCCTCCCCAGGGCACATAAGGCAGTGGCAGGTAAAATTTTAGATGACACTACATTGAATCTGGCCAATAACCTCTGCTCATTTACTTCTCCAATTTGTAGCTGGTCACCTTTGGAATTACAAGACATTTATACTCATCTGGTGTCTTGAAGAGCTTTATACAATTGAAAGATGAATATGAAATACATAATAATCATTTATACAGATACTTACAGTTCAGACATGCCCTATAGGCACAGATGGGGAAAAAAACTGATAATAGTACAGGCTTCTACTACCCTATAAATATTTGGTATGGCTGCTAATAAAAAAACCTGTTTCCTTTCTCTGTTCTACTCTAGGAGAACATTTCTATCTAAATGGACTTAATATGTTATGGGAGAAACGGGAGGTTGATTTAGAGTCATTATCAGATGAAGAGTGGTCCCAGGTATTAGCCAACACCAAGTCCGGAATGTCACGTATTCACTATAAGAAAATTCACCTTTTTGTGTTACATGGAGCCTACCTTTCCCCGTATACAAGGTATGGCTCTGAGATATACCTCACATTGCCCCAGATGCAGAGGAGTGGGTGCAGACTTCTGGTATTTGGTGTGGAATTGTCCAGTGGTCCCTAAATCCCATTGTGAGGTTTGGAGCTATATCCAATCCACTGTTCCTGAGCTCCATCCCCTAAATTCCCAAATTTTCCTTTTTGGAATAAATCTAGCCGAGGATTTCTCTACTGTCATTTCTAAGTATACCTTAATACTTACCTCCCTTGCCGTGGTTGTGATGATCAGTACTGTTTGACTTCTGACCTTCCCTCATTAGTTAATGATACCATGAGCCATGAAATATGTTCTTTTACTGGTCGGAATGCTGTCACCAAATTAGATTTGGTTCCCCTGGTAAAAATCACCCTTTGTGTAATTTTGATGGGTGATGCACAAGGCTTATTTAGCCTGCTTTAATTTTTAATGACCTAATGTGCTTTTCACTGTGATTGCAAAAACTCATCAAATTAACAGATTTACTGTACTCTCTTTTTCTATATTATATAAATATATAGCACTTTGAGTTTTGTTCCTTTATCGCCTCATAATGTAAAATGTAAATATTTTGGTGCATTTTTAGTTTATATACTATTCCACTCAAAATGACTTGCTAGATCCTTTACATAAGATACACTGTTCTGATTAATTTTATATTCCTGATGTACTGTAACTTTCCTTTCTGCTGTTGTTAGCATATGCACATCTTCAAAACTGATTTTTTTTTTATCTTATCCTATCAAAAGACATTGGAACTGATCCAGACACCTGCATACTTTCTTACATGGTTCTTAAAGTCTGCATGGAAGAGGAGATTAAGCATCCCCTAGGCCTGATATGCTGACATAAGGCAGCCTTAACACTGATGTATGGAACAACACTCCCTATGACCGCTGATCCACATGTAAGTGGTACAGCCCCTACTGTAAAATGTAAATCTTCTCCCTGACCACCTTGGTGGGTGGAGTGGAAGAACCGCCCAGTTATATGGATATCCTATCGTACGGAACTTATTCCACACAATAGTTGATACGTGCCTAAATTACATGTAACATCTGGAGAGTGCATGTGCTCTTTTCTCCAGATACTTCACTTATGCAATTTGCGTGCATAAGTAGGGTGTCCTACGTAGGTATGGATCTGGCCCATTGTCTGATTAAATATTGTATATAGATACCTCAAGGGTAGATGTTATTTGTAGATGGGAAGGGAAGGAATTGTTTACTGTTGTATGTATGTCTTTGAAAAACCTTTAAATAAATAGAATATGAAAACGTTTTAGTAATTTTGTTTAACAATTAATGAGCTCCAAGGTTTAATAAGATTATCATATATTTTTGTTTATAATTGACTGTATGAAAAAAGAATATTTCTTTTATAAAAGGTGTCATCTGATCATTTTCAGTGTGCTTCTGAAGGGTACAGTTACTTGTCTTAACAAGAAGGTTTTATCTTCTTAAGACTGTTTTTTATCATTTTCCTTTGAAAATTCTTAACTTGCTGGGCTAATGTTGGAATTTGATCAACAGCCTGTTACTTATTACGGACACCCAGAGCAAGAGACACTTGAAAATAGACCAGAGTGAGTTGGAGTGCAATTTTATTACGAATACACATTGGTAACAAATATATGCAGAAACAACAGAAGATTTAACTGGTAACAGTAGCCAGGAGTGTAGGAACCGGGGGTGCAGAGAGGGCAGTCACCCCCCCATGATTTTTGTTGGGGGGACAAAGACTGTGTTTTGCCCCCCATGAACTTCTGCACAAAGGTGAATGAGGATGAATGAAGTGAAAATGGAGATGAAGCTATAATAGCTTTTTTTGAACTTGTCAACTGTTGTCACTTCTGTTTACCTCCTAATTTTAATTCTGTTTTTTCAATTTAAATCTGCTTCCCGTTGCAATTCAACATGCTGTTGCTCAGGTCTACACTTGCACCTAAAAAAGGTGTAATTGCATCTGTGAATCAGCCCCCCTGTCACAACTGTCAAAAATGACATGCAAAACATGAGAAAAGGGGGTTCCATGCCCTATAGTGGACCTTTTGCCACCCATGAAAATTTTCGTTCCTACGCCCATGACAGTAGCAGGCTGATGCAGACAGGCAAGGTATTCAGACACAGGTGAGATGACTGGTAAATGGTAACAGGCAAGCAAGGTATACAATACATATAAAAAATGGTTGCACAGAAACAGTCTATTAATTAGTAGTGACCTCTAAATGGTCGATACTAAAAGTATATATTATAGAATTCTTTTTATGTAAGTTAATGGGTGCAAGGAAATGGCATTGATACTAGTCAAGCAAAAACAGATTATGCAGTTATAGTGATATAGAATTTTACACTACAACTGTATAAGAAAAAGGGCCATTATTATTCCTGCACACCATAAGTAAAAAATTTGCTTTTATTTGTTATCTTAAAAACAGAGAGATACACATCTCAAATCTGGAGCCCGTTAATTAGGAAACAATAACATTTACAAGAAACATTAGGCACACATTGTGCGACAATATAACAAATGCTAGGATTAACCCGCACTGTTTACACCTGACTAGGTGTATAGCCAGCGAATAAATGTGAAGCAGAGGTATGAAAAAATAATTGTTGGTCTTAAGATGACAGAAATAAATTTTAAAACACAGTGGGTAAAGACAATCCTTCACTGCATGCCACCCGGGCGTGCTGTGCCGATTGAATATACATAGCCATAATAAGATCACTTGGCAGAGGGTATTGGAGAGATTTCTAGCCCTAAATTACAAAATAGTAAAGCAAAATAATAAAGCCGCCTCACGGCGGTACTTCACCCCCGAGGGGACCCTCACTGACCCTGGGCGCTGATTGAAAAGGCAACGGTCTTACCGGCATGTGAAGAAATGATACGGAGAAGCGGCATGCAGAGAGGCGGCATGCAGTGAAGGATGGGAACCCACGTGTGTAGAGCCAAACAATAACATTTACAAGAAACATTAGGCACACATTGTGCGACAATATAACAAACGCTAGGATTAACCCGCGCTGTTTACACCTGACTAGGTGTATAGCCAGCGAATAAATGTGAAGCAGAGGTATGAAAAAATAATTGTTGGTCTTAAGATGACAGAAATAAATTTTAAAACACAGTGGGTAAAGACAATCCTTCACTGCATGCCACCCGGGC
>WWET01005091.1:39735-54785 GCA_011038615.1 Limnodynastes dumerilii
TTGTGAGCTGTAAGGGGTTCAAAAGAGATTGGAAATTAGTGGAAATGAATGTTATTGAGGTTAATAATACTGTAGGAACAAAAACACCCTCAAATTCTATGATTTTAGCTGTTTTTATGATTAAAAAAAAAAAAAATTTGAACCAAAACCAGAAACAAAACCAAAACAAACAAATGTGGTTTTGGCAAAACCAATCCAAAACCAAAACACAAAAAAAAATACAAAATCAAAACACAGAAAAATGGCCAGGCGCACATCTCTAGTTTGTAAACACTTATAAAGTTCACCTACTAATTTAATAGTGTTTATTGCTATCTTGTGGTGCACAGACCAGTGTTTTTCTTTTTTTTTTCTTATCCTAAATTTTAACTTGATCAAAATAGGTACTAATCTGCAGATCATCACACCTTGTTACACCTTGTGAGGGTTGAAAATACTTCTTTTGTTTTGTTTAAAGAAAAAATATTCAGTTTTTTCTTGTAGACAATAATACTAAAATTCTTCCATTTTAAATAGCATTTTGTAGTGGGACAAGAAAAGAACATTTCTAAATTCTAAGGGCCGGATTTACTAAAGTGTCTAATAAATCACTGAATACAAATGCCAAACATCACTGTAGATGTTCGGCAATTTTTGGTTTAAAAATCTCAAATTTAGGTGCGTTTCAAATAAAGTAATTTTTAAACTACATTGATGTTGCGCGATTTAATGTTCGCACTGTTTCTGGTGAAATCTGGTATATAAATCAATTTGATGCTGATTTATATACTTTGCAATGTTATTTGAAACTTTTCAGAAATGGATGCATTTTGAGGCAAAATTGCCGTTGTTTACCTTCAAATCTCAAAACGTCATATGTAAATCGTTGTCTTTTGCTGAAATCTCGTGTGATGTCATCATTCCCTGGTATCGATATCTATAGAAAGTGGCGGCATTATGCTACCTCGGGGTATTTTTAGGCAGAAGTGGGAGAGGGGAGAGAGAGAGATTAGATTTAGATTAGATTAAATTTAAACTAGCTGCTAGGCGGGGAAGTGCAATGTATGTACGGACATTGCACGGAGCGATAAGGTAGCCCTATGGCACTCAAAAGTTCCATAAGGTACCTAAAAATGGGGGGCGGGTTTGGGGCTGGAAGAGTGAGTTAGGTGTGGATCTGCCCGCACCTGACTCACTCTTAAGTGTGAATCAGGTCCAATAATTCTAAAACCACTATATAACCTTGGCCATAGGTTAAATGAGCTCAGAAACTTGTATGGAGTTCCAATGGTTAACTGGTATAAGTCTCAAATATGATATGAGAAATACATAGAAATCCGTGCAAAAGGCAATCATCCAAATGTTAATCAAATTTATAGATGTGGATAATTGACTTGTGCAATTAGCGATTACAATGTCCAGTACAATATGATCGAATGAATCTTGATAAACAAAAGAGCACTGCTACCTTGTATAGAATAGACAGTGGTGTAAGGAGAGAGCTCCGGCAGATCTTTTCCTCAATGAGGACAGAAGTTTTCAAATGGAGCTCTTACCCGTCGGACAGCGATGGATTTTCAATCAACAGCAGGTAAGTATGAAACATATGATACCTCCATTGATGTTGGACCCAAAAGAGCAGTCCCAGATGGAAATTAAACCCGCCAGGTGTTAAATTTTATTTAGAAGTTTTTTGTAGCCTATGTTCTGAACTAAAGATCATCTCCTACCTACCCTATATATGTGCATAAAAACATAAAATATTAAATATAGGTGTTTATTAAATACTACAATTTGTATGTAATATATGTACTTATACATAATCTGGATGGTTCTGTGTACAACTGTGCTAAAGTAAAATAGCAGATGCACATTTACTCTAAGCTAACTGTGGACAGCAGAATTGTCCTTGCACTACAGAGATCTCAATTATGTTATTATTATTACTAGTAGTAGTAGTAGTAGCAGCAGTAGTAGTATAATAGTAATCAAATAGTAGTATAATAGTAACCAAAAAAGGGTTTTCAGTGCTGTGACACAGGTTATGACAGAATAATGACAAACATTCTGATGAACCAAGCTTGAGGTTGATTAATAGTTAGCGGTGTTACATCCTGGACTGTGTTTTCTTGTTCTGCCTTTAGAGGCAGTTATGAATTTATTTCTGTGTATTTCCAATTCCTGCCACTAGTGGCTGCTAGTGGGGTCCCTGCCTGTTCCCAATTATGTTTTGTCTTCCCACATCTGTGGGCTGGGTTTATATGCTACCTGATACAGTATGAGCTGAGAAACTTATATGGAGTTCCAATGGTTAACTGGTGTAAGTCTCAAATATGGTATGAGAAATACATAGAAATCCGTGCAAAAGCAAATTTAACATTGGTATAAATTGCAAAAAAAATGTAAAAATGTTTAAATGAAATTAAAGACTTTCAGTTATTGGGCCAGATCCAGAGTTGAGAACAAAGTTCAGTACAATACTTGCTACGCTAGTGTTACGACATCTAGAGGGCGCATGCGCCCCTCAGTCAAATCAGACCACTTATCTTATGTACCTGCCATTCTCAACTCTGGATCTGGCCCAATAACTGAAAGTCTTTCATTTCATTTAAACATTTTTTAATTTTTTATGCAATTTATACCAATGTTAAATTTTATTTAGAAGTTTTTTGTAGCCTGATATGTTCTGAACTAAAGATCATCTCCTACCTACCCTATACATGTACATAAAAACATAACATATTAAATATAGGTGTTTATTAAATACCACAATTTATATGTGAGATATGTACTTATACATAATCTGGATGGTTCTGTGTACAGCTGTGCTAAAGTAATGCAGATGCACATTTACTCTAAGTTAACTCAATTATGTTATTATTATTACTAGTAGTAGTAATAGTAGTAGTAGCAGTAGTAGTATAATAGTAATCAAATAATAGTATAATAGTAACCAAAAAAGGGTTTGCAGTGCTGTGACACAGGTTATGACAGAATAATGAGGTTGATTAATAGTTAGCGGTAATATGGATTACATTTCTACCCTGACCATGATACAAGGGGCCTGATCCAGACCTACGCACATGATATGACCTTGTGCATAGCGTATTTATGCCAGCGTACCTACGAAGCACTCCCCTAGGCACTCGGTCATCCATAACTGTTCTGAGCGTAACCGCGGGCGTCTGTAGGCTCCTTGAGTATTTACGACGCTTAGCTCACCCATACTGTACGATTTAAAAGCCTCACTCCGCTCTCAAATCGTAATTACGGGTTTCTGATGGCTGGCACGCCCCTTTGTGAGTTGTTACGAAGCCGATATGCTCAAGGCCTGTACGCTCTGAATTTCATTGCGTAACATCTGCCGTGCGCATGCATAGTAAGTACTAAAGGCCACTTTTATGTTTACGAAAAGCGTAAAAACATGGGCAGCATAGGTCTGGATCAGGCCCAAAGTGAGTAGTAAATATTATCATTGCTTTTTACTTACAAATAACAAATACTGAGCAACTGTTGTTGTTTTTTAATAAATACTAATTGATATACTCATATATTTTCTCTACATTTTAAATCTAATTTGTTTCATTCTTACCCTTAGTTTGTTCACATTATATTATTTAAAGTATTGTATGCATTGTTGAAATGAGCATACAGGTAGAAAGATGCACAGTTGAAGGATATGGGAGTATAGAGGAGAGATGGAGTATTAGGGAGAGTATAACATCTAAAGTAGATAGAATGACTAAGACTATCATTGGGGATGACATAGACTGGTAATGTGAGTAGACACTTTTCAGCAAGTCTTGATTATATATGGCAAAAAATTTCAATAACAACTAGATCATTAAGGTGCATTTAAAAGTTTGTAGGTTTGTAAACGATCAGTGTGTAGGTATACTGTATTTCATAAGTGGTCTGTGAAAGAGAACAAATGTAATAAAATATGTAGTGATCTGTATAGAGTTATTACTCTGATCGTTGGAAGAGCAGAGTTGTTATGGAGAGAGATCATGATGGGTATTTGAAAAAGTGGCTTTCAGGAAAGATTAACATATTTGTATGTCATTTGCTACTATGCATGCTCAGAACCGAGCCAGACGCATATGCTCCCTATTCAAGTTCAAACTTAAATTGCTGCATATCAGCTTGCGTTTTGCAGGACATTATATGGGAGGGTGTAGGTTGAGGGACGTAATCAATGAGATGGATGGGCGTGGTCACGCAAATGCACCCGATCAACATCTGAGCATGCTGAGCCATGTGCTCAGGATACATCAAAACATTTGCACCTCCTAGGGGTCTAACTCATTCACGTATCCTCACGGCTTAGGAAAAACTACGTTTGAGGCACTTGTTACGCACTTTGGATTTTTAAATGTCACACGACCATGATGTTTATGATTTATATTTCTAAATCATTTTACGTCTTGATATGACTTTTTTTTATGGATTGTAAATTTTATTCTTATGTTGTAAAAAGTATAAACATATTTTTTTTTGCTTTTTGCTTAATTAATACCTAATCAAATATTTCTAATGTAGCTTGCTTACTCAATATTACATTAAGTCCATGTTTACTGTGTTGATTGTCTTTAATCATGCACCCATGAAAGTACATTTTATAAACACAAAGGGCCTGATCCAGAGCTACGAAATTGCTGTCCGACGGGCGAGCGTACGACGGTTTTTTGCGTATTTTCGTAAGAAAATTCGCACTGCGCATGCCCAGTATGACAGCTTCCGGTCGGCTGGACGACATGAGCGTATAGCGGTCGTATGGTGTGCGAATTTTTCGCTCGAGGGGCGTGCGTTCAGTACGACGGTCGGCTGGGCGCTCGTTTTACAACAGGGAGGCGGGGATAGCCATTTAAATTGTACAGTATGGGCGTGCTAAGCCCGTACGCTCAGCGTATTATGTGCGAAAATTCGTACGGACGACGGTCGTACCCAGTGTAGGGTATAGCCGCCGTAAGCAGGTACTTTACTATGGGAGTGTTAGGGGCGTGCTTGTTTATTCGCACGGTCGAACGTACGCATTCGCCCGCTGTGCGAAATTTCGTAGCTCTGGATCAGGCCCAAAGCCCTTACAAATTTCACAATACACTCAAACTGTATAGGTGTCATGGCCAGTGAAGCCATGGGTGCCTACGTTGCTTTGTGATGGAGATTTGGATGCAGGCTGCAGGCTCCGAAACAATCATTTTCACAAGAATGGCAGTACATAGGCTCTAGCTGACTCAATAAATAGCCTGCATGGGCATAGCCATTGCGCCATGTGAAGTGAACACAATTGTGAATTAGCAGTTAGTTGGTTTATATGAAGTCAAATGTGCATGAAATTTTTTATTTTTATTTTTTGTCTGGATAGCATGGTTTTTGCAAGGTTGAATAATGGTTCAATATAATTTAGTATATAAGTGTTATGCTTAAACTAAATATGTTTATTAATTGCTAATAATATATTTAAAGAGTGCAATGTCATTTTTAAAGTTGTTAATAAAGTGCATTTACATTTACAGTAGAAAATCATGGTTACGCCAGACAATTCAGATTAGTATGTAATATGTAAAGTGACATATATAGAAGCATATAAGCTCGATCCCGATGTGTGAATACGTAATTTAACGTAATTTTAATTTTGAGTGTTTTTTCATGCCATCCAGATCAGGTGCTTATTTTGGATGTAACTTCTAATGTAAATACGTTCTATTGAGTATTTACGACCTTATCCTGATCTGGACATATTTTGGTGATGTGTTTGAATCTCATTAGGGAGTACATGCATTACATATTATCACGGACTAACTTGGTAGGGTATCTGCTCTGGGTTCCTGGGGAAATGATAGGGGTTTAGCGATGTGATAGAAGCTTGAGGGTTTAATGTATGATCTGCTCATGTGTTAATGGTCAAAGTGTTTTGACAATACGAAGCAAAGCTTGACTTGACTAGACAAGGCAAACTTGACTAGACTGGACAAGGCAGGCTTGACTAGACTGGATCAGGACTGGACTTGACTAGACTGGATCAGCACATAAGCTGGGCTGGGACAGTGCACAGACTTGACCTCTATCAGCAGGAGAGCAATAGCAGCTGAGCACTAGGGCAAACAGGTACCTTGAGAGACCAAGTTGTTATGGCAATGTGGAAACAGTGCTGTGGGATTAAATAAGGTACCCTGACTCTGAATTGGATAGTTAGATCATGTGCTTCCCCTGGCTTGATTCCGGTTGACTGCCATGTGTACAGATCCAAGATAGCGGCACCCATACACTAGAGGACAGGGGTGTATATAGCGCCAGCAATCCACAAGGAATCATGCAGTGGCCAACAGATAGGAGGCTGTCACTACTGAAAGTGGCACCTTCCTGGAAGCAGAGAGCAGGCACACCTGGAAAGAGCTGCTGACAGGCAGCTTTTGATGCGGTAAGTCCTGCGTTTTATGACACATATACATTACGTAGTTATATTGCGTAGTTTGCGACGCAGTTGCGTTCAGATTTGGATAAGGCACACTGTCTCCCCTGTTACATAGATGACCATAATGCCTATTAGTTAGTTATGTAAGAATTTTTCAATAAACTGTTTCCATTTAATTGTTTATTTTGAATCAAGACATAGTAGCCTTTTGTCTATTTCTATTGTGGTGGATGGGGAACGATCAATCTCTTCATAAAGTACAGTTTATACATTGGGCCTTAGCCAGATGGAACAATGAAAGTTACTTGTATTTAGTAAAACCTCACACAAAAATGGGTGTTTTAAGTGTGAACCAGACATGATCTTAAATTAAATACTGGATCAAAATTACTATCAAACAGCCAAGCAAAATGCAGATAAATTCCTTTTCACAGCAATCCAAATGTAAATGCAGGGTAGTTTACTGTTATGTATAATGGAAATACAAAAATGGTGGTTATACTTTGTGCAAGTGCTTAATTGACAATGTGCAAAAAAATATCTTCATAAAACTGTAGCAAATTAAATAAAAAATAAAGGCAAAAAAAAAAATCACACAGCGGAATGCATCTGCACCTTTCCCATACCTTAAGTGTTATACTCTTGGAAATGAAAATGGTTCTATAAAGGTCCCATATAGGCAGTAGATTGTTTAACCTTTGCAGCATTCCAGTTTAGACATGTCATGTGACCGGTGCAAATATTTAGTTGTAAACTGTGCTCCCTTACGTGAACATGCCCTTACTGTATGTTAGCTATATTGCTCACCCCTTCATGAAATGTCCTCTGAACGGGGGTAGGTCTGTGTTTAGAACGGCCCTTTTCCAAAAGGCCGTTTTATAACAGCCCTTTCCGAACTGGCTGTGAAATTGATTGCTTTTGCCTCGACAAGGAGAAGCAATCGATCATCCGAAGGACAAAGATGCAACGGCGACAGGTAAATATTATCCTAACCCTCCCTTTCCATTGCCCTAACCCTCCCCTTCCAGTACCCTAACCCTCTCCTCTCCATAGCCTAACCTTAAAGCTCCTTTCCTGCAACCCAACCCTAAGACTCCCCTCCTTGCAGCCTAACCCTAAAACTCCCAATAGACCCCCCTGTAATGCTCACCTGTCATTCCAGTGCGAAGGGTCTGCAACAGTGCGACAGGTCTGCAGCAGCAGTTTCCAAATTAATGAATAGGTAAGTATGTAAAAAAATAAATTTGTCATACTTACCATTTATTAATAAAACTTTGTAATCAGTAATATTTTCAAAATAGGGACAGTGGAAAATGAACTTTCAGCTGTCTGTATTTCGAAAATAAACCTTTTGTTAAGGAAAATTCATCCCCCTCTGAACGTAGGTGTTCATATAAGTGAGTTGTGTTTTCGCCTAGTTTACCATTATTGCATGCACATTTGCACACTCAGAGTACGCAGAGAGAGGCTATTCTGGTTAAGCCCAATATATTTGCCTTATATAAAATAATGAGCATCTAGCTGGTCATTTATTGTACCTTTTAGTGTCATGTGTAGATATGTATATACATGTGTGTTTGTAGAGATAATGATTTAATTGGTCCACAGGAATATCAAATGTTAAACTTTCATTGTTATATTCAGATATGCTTGCTGACTGTTTTAATGTTCTACTTTCCTTTTTTATCAATACCTAATGATGTTCTTTTATTTCTCATTAGAGTCTAGCTATTAAATTAAATAGTAATGTGTCTGTATCCTTAGTTCAAGGGCTAAAATTGATTGATTGATTCCATGTCTGGAAAAATATACATTAAACTTTTTTTTTTTTTTAATACAGTTTTGCTAATTAAAAAAAAAAATTAATGTGACTTTGGTTGTAACATGTAGCACTTTGTTTAACATCTATATTACCTAATAAATTCCAACAAAATCTGCTTTAAAAATTACAATACTGCATGACCCACAAAATGCTGGCAAAAAAGTAAAAATATGCAGCACATGTCTTGGCAGTCTCCCAAATATTACACACTTTTAATAAATAGTTTTCCTAGCTATGTATAACCAATGGAACTCTTTTCCCACTGAAAATCCCAACGGACTCATGTCAAAAGTACAAAGTATTATTTCAGTTATGACCATTTTCTATTTATTTTGAAGCAGACTTCCACTTAAGCACATACAGGAAAGTATTAAGAGACCAAAAGTGGCCATGGAGGATGCAATTAAGCATGATTTATATGTTAAAGTGTCATTTAGCGCCATTCTTAAGTAACTTCAATTGGTTGATTTGTTTAGGAAACAGTCAATTGATAATAAATTAAAATATTTTTCTAAGTGAACAAAATCTCACTTTTCTATATCTTTCAAAATGGAAAGATTTACACTCGTAATGATCAGTGACAGAAATGAATAATAGTCATCTTAATTAATACACATTGAAACAAAAGCGTTTAAGTGATAAAAATTGAGCATGTGTAGTAAATACACTACATAATGTTTATAGAAATGTAAGTAACATTGAGTTGAAAAGTTTTGCATAACGTCCTAGTAAAAGGACAAAAATAACTGCTTGTTTTCTTTAACTCGATAATCACTAGCCACAAAAGGTATAGACAATCAGCCTTTGTTTGAGTTTTTCATTTATTTTAGAACATCACTTTCAGGTAACGTGATATTATTAGACAGGATAAATGATGTCACACAGCTAAATCTGGAATAAAAATACCATACAATTTAGTTTAAGTTTTTCTAAGCGCCTTTCTTGCCTAAGGCAATTTAGAGTCAGTAGAGATGTACTCAAAATTATGCAGCTTTAAAAATAACAATGCTTTTTTGTCAGGTTTTGCTGTAACAGATTTTCAGTTTGTTTTCTCATTCACTTTATTAAATTCAGCTGATTTTAGTGTCAATCATAGTAAACGTAATATAATCAGTATAAACTTTAATCATTTAGTCATTTATTATTCACCACATACCGCATTGTTATAGTTTCCAAAAATCAAGTAGAATAGAACTGAAGTGCTATTGTACCCACTATTGACCCCTCTTTCTCAGTTCAGAGCCTTCATCAGTTCAGCTTGAAAACAATATAGCTTAAACCACAATAGAACTACAGTTTTGTAATCCTATTTAAATAACCTTGGACCCAATGGTGTAGCAGCTGTAAGTGCAGGGAGTGTAGCTGATATGGGATCCAGAGGAGGGGGAGGGCATAGCACACCCCCACACACCTCCTGCACTCACAGAACTGAAAGGAAGCTGTCAGAGGCTGGCAGCTTAATAAAGGGAATATAAAGACAAAAAAGGACACCAACTGGTGTCCCAAGTGTATGGAAATGCGCTCAAACTAACTAAAAATAGAAAGGGAAGGTCCTACTGTTCCCAAACAGATACAAAGCTACAATGTATTTACTATGTTTCTATGTAATGTATGGCTGTCACTTCCAATGTACAGAACTCTGAAAGTATGGAATGTGAAACATCTGCCGTGCGCATGTGCAGAGAGCTTGCAGAAGCCAACTTACATGTGCCGCAGACATACCGTGTTATTATGTCTGGATCTGGCCATAATGTTTACCATTATGTTGGAAATATTTGACTTACCTGATGCCATTTTTAATAAAAGGAGTTTGGGAGGTAAAGCAGAGAACCTTTGGAAGAAAGGATCAAAAAAGGGAGCAAGTGTGGTGAGGAAGTCCAATAAATTATATTAATAGGTTCAATTAATTCATAGGGTTGGTGGCTGACATTACTACTGATGTCTCAGCTGTACACTGAAAGTAGTTACTATATTGTTCACTCACATCATGTGCAGTCTGTGATCAAGCAGATGTTGGTAACTCATTGGATGAGACTCCACAAGCCAATAACATGCTTTTATCCTGACATGCGCAAAAAGGTTGTTTTTATGCATGTTTACATATTATATATAGAGATGAGTGGTTCCGATTCTGTGATATCCGACAGATCCGAATTATGGGGTTCTGAGTCGAACCGAGCCATGCCTCGGTTCCTCCCAACAAATTCAGATATGTAATTGAGGCAAAACACAATTTTCACAAAAAATTCAGATCTTTCAAGACTTGTATTTCATGCAGGAAATATCACATGACTGTGATCAGCCATTTACAGAGGGTTGAACATAGAGGCAGACTTGTGGACACTTTTTTTTTTGTTAAACAATGACAACTTTATTAAGCTGAGTGGAAAAAGTGAACAGAATGTCTGGGATGAGGGATATCAGGGTTGCAGTTGCTATGGGGCAATCATCCCCTTTACACACACCTTTAATCAAATCCAATCTAAAAGCAGCTCCCCTGCAGCTCCAAATGTTTTACATGAAATGACAATGTGAGGGGTCCATCTATCCATCACTGTCACACACAGACAGAGGTTCCCATAGTCATGCACATAGGCAACTATAGTAGCTCCACACAATGTTGATGAAGTTGTAGTCATAATTTATCTAAGCAGACACTATTCTGCAACTCATACAAGAGCCATAAACCGTTAGGGCCAGATTTACTAAGTTGCGGATATGGAAAAGTAAAGATTTTGCCTATAGCAGCCAATCAGATTCTAGCTCTCACTTTCTTTTTTTAACCATGGGCTGTGCTTCCCCTCCGCTAAAGTTGGTGGTGAGAAACATAGTAATTGTAGAGTGCGGGACCACTGATCCGCTCGATGGACTTAAGGCAGGCTTATAGCAGTGTAAGCTGCCATAAAGCCTGCACGAGAGAGGGGAGTGACAGGGGTAGTGCACTCTCCTCTCTCTGTCGGACAAGAGTGCAGGGATCTGGATACCAGAACTAAAACAATGTGAAGATTTAGAACCAAAACCAAAACATGAGGATCAGTGCTCATCTCTAATTATTTATAGACATATAGTAGTTATTAGATAATTGTAATGTATGTCTGGGAAATCCATGTCTAGATCAGTATATAAAAGGATAAATTTTAACTGCATAAGAGGAACCCTTGGAAGCAGCAGATTTCACAGTTTCCAATCTATCCTGATGATTGACACAGACGTCCTCTTGACATTTGTGCTCCTTGAATTGTGATTCATTGGTTTTCCAAAACTAAGAAATCCTTATGTTATTTGATGTCTGTGTTTCTTTTATGCGGACCAACACTTAAATTTAGCTCTTTTCTCTAAGCTAGACTTAGGAAATATGTTTATAGATTCCTCTACTAGACAGGTTGTATACTTCTTTGTCTCTACATAGTAATCGGTATAAACAATGAGATTTAGGAAAACTAGACATGTTCTGTATATTATTATAAGTTAGAAATGTTAGAAATATTTTCTTATGTGCGCATTTATAACCTCAGTCAGTCTCTAACCTTAGTTTAAATGAACCATTATAAAAATTGTAATGTATAAAACAGATATTAGTTACACTATATAATAATGCAATTATTCTGTGCTTTATAAGTTACTTAACTTTAAAGTGCTTAATTTTTTGAATGTCCACATCGACTGGTGCTTGCTGTGTTAGAACTGCAATGGAGAAAGGCTGCTTTTTTCTCATTTTACCTAATATGATATATAATAATTGCTGTTATTATACATGTATTTAGTAATATTGATGGTTATGGTAAAAGGGCTATAATGCAGAAAGTGAAATATAGCGCGGAAGGAAGGTGAAAGCAGCATATACTGTAAATACAGACCTTTACTATGAGTAAGAGGAAGGCAACAGTTATAATTTTACTTGGTAAAGAATAGGATTAGAATTTGAGTTTTCAGAAAGAACAAACCTTAAGTTAGATTGATGCATTATAAATGTTTCATATGCATAGAAAAATATTGTCAATTTCTTTTGATGTGTATGTTTATGAATGCAAAGTGTAGTGAACGCAAAGACAAAATGACCTTTTATAGAACACATTCATATATTTGCAATTAGGAGTGTTTAACCAGTTACACTATAAAATATTTAAACACCCGATTCCCTATAAGTGGCCTATTTGGGCACTACTGTTTTGTAACTAATCAATCAAACCAGAGACAGAATGAGTATGGTTTCATCTATATATCTGTGTTAATGTATATGTGTGTGTGTGTGTGTGTGTGTTAGAAGTTTGTTAATTTATTTGATGGCAAATAACTTCTACAGCTCTTAAGTTAAAGATGCCAAATCTTACATAGTTATTTAGTATTGAAAAGGTAAGCTATTAGAACACATAGCGACCCAACAAGTTTGGCTGGAAAGGGGGTGGAACTTATTTTGAATCATGGGTTTTGAAGTAGATTTGGGTGACATCACACAGGGAGCCTGTTCTGGACTTTCTACTGGATGGATTTGGATGACATTACATCCTGATATAGGAGGGACTGTCCTGATTTGAGGTCCCTGAAAGGGGCTGGTTTATGGAAAAGAGGGTGTGGACGGAACAAATATGGTGAGTTGCGGGTAAAGTTTCAATGGAGAGGGGACGGAGCTTTTTTTTGGATGATGTTAAATGATGTAATTAACAATGTAAAAGTTATTATAACCCCCAAAACACTCCACACTGGGCAGCCAACTCATGGGTGTGTTGGAGGAGCTGTTAAGCTGCTAATTATTTTTAAAATGTTGACAGTTACATCCAACTCATTGATAACTTTATAATTTGAAGATTTAAAGCCAGGAAACAACGGGTACTTTAGCTAGTAAATAAATAAATAAAGCACTTGCTATGGGTTGCGACCAAACAATACTAAATTAAAAGAATGCACCACCCGGACCTCTCTGTCAGAGTTTGATGGATGTGTTACTGTTTTTAAGTCTGGGAAGGGCAGAATGCATTCTGATTGGGTAGCGTGGAAGCATGCGCATAAAGTGAAAGTGTGCAAACAGATCCAATTTATCCCACAATCTACTGTGACCATTTGATTCTTTTCCAGGCTAAGTTACCAACATGTGCCAAAGACTCATGGGCAGGAGAACATTGCAGTGCAAAAAATATAATCCTGCACTTCAAAAAATAATGTTTAACTTCTAATATAATATTAATACAGTCAGAAAAAAGAAACAAAAACACATGCAAGTCCTGCACTGAAAGACATAATGCAATGAGTGAAATGTCTGAACTGAATTACAGCTCCCTAAAGAAACAGTTGCTTAAGAGAGGAATTAAGAGTGCCCCACTGTGGTTGAGAGTGACCTACATATATAAATTACTCTAATATGAATAATGAAACCTAGCTAGCTTTCTTGTAAGATTTCCCTACCAGGGATATAATAATACATGTTCACTATATCGTTTAAAGCTTATAATTCATCACTGTACAGAATGTAAAAGGATAGGGAGCACCAAGAAGTTTAAGACGCTAATATAATTTAACTAAACAGAAAACTCTTTCTAATGTTATACAGTTTGAAAAGGACAAACATTCATTCCATTGGGGTAGATCCAGAACTCCGTTTGCAATCCGTTTACTAGCGTAGCGTATTTACGCGAGCGTACCTTCTATACACTCCCCTAGGCACTCTGCATGTACGTACTTTGGTTGCTTTACGCTTTCTAAATCCTACCTTAACTTTTGGCAGTGTAACCGCTCATGTCCGCACACGTACGTATAGGCAGAGCGTAGTTACACAGCTAATCACGCCCATACTGTACAATTTAAATGCAAACCCCCGCCTACATAGCGTAATTTAAGCGTACTTTTGGCTAACGTAAAATTAGCACGTCCCCTGGAACGAATTTACGCTTCTGCTACGTGAAAGTCCCTTACTCTCAGATTAACGTTACGTAGCGTATCTTCTGTAGTGCGCATGCTCAGTACATACCAAATCGCCTTTTTATGTCCCTGCCAGGCATAAATATGCACGGAAACGTTTTTCTGGATCTGCCCCATTGTCTGTAAAAAAATTTGTTCAGGTGTATCCTAATTAAAAAGTAAACATTCAAACCTCAAAGTACTTATTAAACCTGTTTTATGCCTTGTTTTGTTGTACACAACACAAAGCCCCAATTGAATATCATCATTTTATGTGAATCTTATCCTCAAAGGTCATGGGGAAAATATAATATTATTCCCTAATAAGTTCTTTTTTATGTGGAACCTAAAAACACACAAACTACCATGCTGCTCACATTTTCCACTTTTGTACAATAGTGTTAAGACTAGGCATGGTTTTGTTTGTACATTTTATAATGTAATAGTTTCTATAGCTGAATTTCTTGGAAAGGTGATTGGCTTAATTAATGTGCATAATAATTCAGTTTTGGCAATTTGTGATCAAGTGTTTGAGCACACACCAGATCAGTGGTCGAGGTGGAAACTTAGAAATGGCGGTATGAAAATATAGAAATTATGGAAGTGAATGGAGATTTATAGCTTTTCAATAAAACCAGAGGAAGAAGTGGCGGTATGGCATACCTCCATATAACCCCTCAGTTCGAGCCCTGCACCTGTTATGAATACCTGAGGCTTGATACAGGATTGCAGAGGCCAATATAGGAGATAAAGGTTTATTGCGGGTAACAGAGTAAAAGAACAGAACTGTACAGAAAAAACTGAGAATCCCTATGCACAAGTGCAAGGTAACAGATTCCAGGTAAATACACAGGTGTGAAATAACAAATATCAGGCAGGGTATACAAGTACAAGGTAACAGATTCCAGGTAATACACAGGTGTGAAATAACAGATATCA
>WWET01005091.1:54869-68547 GCA_011038615.1 Limnodynastes dumerilii
GCAGGAATGGAGACAAGTGTAGAGGCAGATTCAGGAACACAGCAGAGGCTGAAACTAACATGCAGAAAGCAGGAACTAGGAAGTAATGACCCACACCTGTGCTCTGGAATCATGGGACAGATAACCCCAGAGCACAGGTTTAGAATAACGAGCACATAACAAGATAGTCCCAGACAGAGTGCACAACAGCAGCCTCTAGGGGCAGGTAATAGAAATGTCCACAATAGAATAACTAGTCCAGGTCTTCCCCTAGAGGCATAACAAGATACAGCAGTCCAGGATGTAACAGTATGTTCCCCCCCTGGAAGGCGGATTCCAGACACCTCCTAGAAGATCCTAGGACACCCCCAGACTCTACTTCTTCCTTCTGAATTTTTTCTTCTTACTAGACGAGAATCCAGAAGGTGTAGTCAATGGAGGGTTTTGGTATAAGATTTCTTTCATCAAGATGGTACCGGCACAGATGATATTTAAAGTAGAGACTCGGATTGCGATTGGTTGTTTGAAGAGGGGCCCAGGAAACAGTGTGTTAACCACTGGTGCATATCTTCTGGTCACTACCTCACAAAAGGCACGGAAGTCCCAAAGGATGGGGTCCCAGGTGTGCATAAGGGAGTCTGTCCACTCACGAGGTTCTCCTCGGAAATGCCTGATCATTTCCATCACCACCATATATTCTGTGGTTTCCATTCCATCCTGAAACCTCTTTACACCAAAGTCCGCCAGGCAAACAAATAGTTTCAGGTCCCCCTCAAAATAACCCAAGTCCTCTGTTTTAGATGTCTGGATCTTAGGTTCTAGCAGGGGCAGTTGGGCAGGTAATGTGGCCTCTGGCAGCTGGGCAGCGATAGTAGAGCAGGAGTCCCCCTCTGGGGTGGCTGGGCTGGAGTCCCCCTCTGGGGTGGCTGGGCTGGAGTCCTCCTCTGGGTAGGTTTGGCTGGAGTCCCCCTCAGGGGTGGCCGGACAGGCGGCACTCAGGTTAGCGGCCGGACAGGCGGCACCCAGGTTGGCGGCCGGACAGGTGGCACTTAGGTTGGTGCGGTGAGGCACCTCAGGCTGGGCAACGTGGTCTGGCACCTCGGGCTGGGCAGCGCGGTGAGGCACCTCGGGCTGGGCAGCGCGGTGAGGCACCTCGGGCTGGGCAGCACGGTGAAGCACCTCAGGCTCAGCAGCGCGGTGAGGCACCTCAGGCTCGGCAGCTCAACTGGACACCCCGCCTGGTGTTGCAGGACTGGACACCCCACCTGGGGTTGCAGGACTGGACACCCCGCCTGGGGTTGCAGGACTGGACACCCTGCCTGGGGTTGCAGGACTGGACACCATTTCCTAGGGTCTGGGTCTGCACACAGGGCAAGACTGGAGGTAATGTCCCAGACCAGCACAATAAAGACAAAGATTGTTGTTAAAGCGATACTTCTACTCCTCCAGGGTGAGTAATGAATGGAGACCACTGGCTACCGATGATGTGGTGCAGAAGTCTGAGGGCTGTCAAGGTGGTTTCTTCTTACAGAGGGCTCAGGAGATTGGCCCAGCATGCCATCAGGATTGTTAGGGCTGCCTGCCTGAATGCGGAGTCTAACCAAGGGACTGGTGTTCACCGGAGCCCCTGATGGTTGAGACAGGTTTGGCTGCAATCCCAGGGCAGATCGCAATACAGGTGACAGTCCCTAAGGCCAATGAGGCAAAGTAGATGGTAAATTTAAAGAGCAAGACAGCTTCTCCAATAGCTCAGGTAAAACCAACAAAACTTGTGTCATTTGAGAACACAGAAGCAAAATCTCCAGATGCAGCTCATGCAGCAGATAAACATCACTGGAATATTTAGCAGAGGACACCTAAGGATTTTGCTGGTCAAAGTGGGGAGAAGCCATATTAGAATGTTCCATGGCAACTCCCATACTATTATGGTGGGCCATTCTGTTATGAATACCTGAGGCTTGCTACAAGGATTGCAGAGGCCAATATAAGAGATAGAGGTTTATTGCGGGTAACAGAGAAAAAGAACAGAACTGTACAGAAAAACAGAGAATCACTATGCAACGTAGCAGATTCCAGGTAAATATAAAGGGGTGAAATAACAAATATCAGGAAGGGTATACAAGTAAAAGGTAAAAGATTCCAGGTAATACACAGGTGTGAAATAACAAATATCAGGCAGGGTATACAAGTACAAGGTAAGAGATTCCAGGTAATACACAGGTGTGAAATAACAGATATCAGGCAGGGTTTATAGGTACAGACACTGGTACAAAGGGCAAAGATCAACAACATAAACAAGGAACCTGAGAGAGCAAGCAGGAATGGAGACAAGGCAGAATGGGCAGGAATGGAGACAAGTGGAGGCAGATTCAGGAACACAGCAGAGGCCAGCAAACTAACACACAGGAAGCAGGAAATAGGAAGTAATGACCCACACCTTGCTCTGGAATCAGGGCCGGCCCTACCTATAGGCAATATAGGGAGTTGCCTAGGGCGGCAACTCACCAGGGGGGGGGGCATAAAGCCTGGGTTGTTGTCTATCAATAAAATGTGCATGCTACAGACTTACTGTGAGATGAGCAGTGAGTATGAGGCAGAAGAAAGGCAGCGCTGGCAGTACTAACTGAAAGGCTGGGATTTTTGCTTTTGAAGTTGATTATAATTTGCAGAGATGGAACATTTATATGATATAGTGGGTCAGGGAACAGGAGTCATTATGATTTGGAAGATTATAAAGATCCAGATAATATTTTCAGAATTGGGCCCTGAGCAGCGTAGCATCATAAATCAAAGACCCATCTAAAGTTTTAACTGTCGTAATATTATCTTAGACCATAATTTTGATCTATTTAAGCTTAAGGCCATTTGAGAAGAGATTAACAGGTTTAGCTCACCTCTAGTTGCAGTAGGTTGGGAAAGGATTTGTGTAGTGGGATGAGCCTTATGTTGGGTCTCCAAACTCTGTAAGTCCTCTGACAATTTGGTTATCTTAGCCAGTCTATCTCTCTTGGCCCTAGAAGCCTGAGAGATAAGATGACCCCTTATCACCGCCTTATGAGCTTCCCATTGTGTCATTGGAGATACATCCTGTGTGTCATTTAACTCAAAATATTCAATTAGTTTATTTTAGAGGATATTAAAGGTAGCAGAATTATGTAAGAGTGACTCATTAATACTCCAGGTGGTTTTAGGGGGACGGAGTTCTAAGCCTGAGAGATCTGCAAAATATGGGGCATGGTCCGACCATATTCTGGGAGCTATGTGAGCATTTTGAAGTTTTATAGTCAGATCATGGCTGAACAGGATCATATCAATCCTTGAATAAATATTATGCACCGGGGAGTAAAAAGTATAATCAGGACATAATGGATCTATTACTCTCCATGAGTCCTATAGATGATGCGATTTTAGGAGATCTCTAAGGGCCTTTGAATAAATTATGTCCTTCTGTGCAGGTGCTCCCTCAGGTGGAACTGTTCGATCAAGTGTAGGAGATAGGGTAGCATTAAAATCTCCTGCAACAATCAGTTCCCCCTGCCTCACTGTAGTCAGAAAACAACCCAGTTTCCTGAAAAATCAATGTTGGTCAACATTCAGGGCATACACATTCACCAAAGTACATATCAGGTTGTTAAGTTTACCTATCAGGACCAGATATCTACCCTCCCCGTCTGTATAAGAGTGGGATAGCTCAAAAGTGAAATGGCGGAATCACAGGAGTGGTAGACTGCTGGAAAGTCGAGACTAGAAAGCTGGATGGGGGCCATGGACAAAGTGTGTGTCCTGCAAAAAGACTATGACACCCTGAAGTGATTTTATGGCCCCTTCCTTACGCCGGCTGAAGTTAGGGTAGCCTTCAGCCGGGCGTAAGGAAGGGGCCATACGCCCACACAGGGGGAGTGTCGGTCAAAATGAACGCCAATACGCTGTGCTTTAGTAAGCACACCGCATCGGCGTAAGTCTGGATCAGGCCCATAGTCTTTTGCCTCAAGAGTAAAATAGCAAAGATCCCAGACAAGAACAAAAGTCAGGGTGGTACCTCAAGAGTCCAGATGATGTGCTCTAGATGATCTAGGAACCATAGACCATTCCCTTCTAGGAGGCTGCTGTGGTTGAGGTGTAAATCCAGGGTTTGGTTGTGAAGCAGCTGCCGGCTCTGCTGCAGGTAGTGCTGGAGTTAGCCCCATTGTTGCTGATAGTTGCTGATTCTGATGCCAAATAGAAACGCGAAAGGGGAATCCCCAACAATAGCGCACATTATTGTCTCTCAGAATGGTTGTAACCGTGCGTAGCACTCTTCTGTTAGCCAGGGTAGTGGGGGAGACATCTTGGTATAGTTGAAAATCTGATCCCTCGAAAGTGAGTACTGGTAATTTTCTCACTTCTCGCATGATGACATCCTTGGCTGTGAAGTAATGCATATGGAGAATAACATCTCGTGGAGGGGAGGATTCTGGGGGTCTAGCCTTTACTGCGCGATGGGCATGATTCAGAAGCAACTGATTTCTGGAGCTAGTACAGAAAAGAGTCTTTTAAGATAGGGAGCTGGGAGCTAAGGTTCCACCGTTTTGGAATTCACTTAAGGCATAGATTAGTGCGCCTAGCTCTATCATCGATATCCTCCTGCCGTTCCTGGATCTCCACCAGTTCCTTTCAGATTTGAGCCATGTCGTCTGCTGTAGTAGTTTGATAAGCAACAACCTCTTCCACCCTTTGTTCTAGGTGGTCATTATGGGTGCCAATGGCTGAAACTTCAGTATGGATAGAGTGAATGCTGAACTTCAGTGTGAATAGACGCTCTAAGATCTTTTAATTCTTTAAGTAGGGAACTGAAGTCTCATCTAGTGACTGAAGAGGAGTTCTCTTCACCATATTTAGATTCATTTTTGCTGTGAGGTGAGTCCTCTCTCTCAGCTCTGGAGGATGGTGTTGATTTAATTAGATAGTAGTGAGGAATGCCCTTAGGGTGTTGTTAACCACTTCTCTGCATGGCTTACAGGCAATACAAAAAATAGGGTAATCTTGAAATGGAGTAAAGACTAACTTCTCCGGTAATTTGGTGTGGGTAAGGAGATATTATAGATCCGCCCAAGTTGTGAACATCACATTAGTGTAGTGAACATCTTCAGATTGTCCTCCTGCCCTGTGCCCCCACTGGAATTACATTTTACAGTGGCAGTAGTAGGGCAACGCTGTGTAGAATGGAGGCAAGGCACTTGTCTCCCTCAGATGTTGCAGGGCAGGGTAGTCCAGCTAGTGTCAGTGGGGGGAGGTCGCCAGAAGCTGTAAAATGGCGCCTGTTTCTTTTCCCTCCCCAGTGGTATGATAAGAGGGGGAAGTCGCAGGACCTTTGTTCTGGTCCACAGAGGAATCGGGCAGCGTGGTGAATGGGAGTTTTCTCCACCAAGGCCACCAGCGTCAGCTTGATCCCAACGCTGGAGCGGTGACCCTGTCTGCCGGCACCCCTGACTTTCTTTCTTTTTTTTAGGTTGATATTGCTGCTAATTGTATAATATTGTCAATTACATATAAGGGTGCTTTCTGTGGTAGAGGTAAAGAGGATCCTTGCCCTATACTAGTGTCGTCCAAGTCTGGTCTGGCATGTTCAGGATTAAAAAAGAAGCTAAGGGATATGATGATCCCTCTCAGTTCAGATACTTGATTTACACTTTTACTTCAAACACACACAGGGCCTGATCCAGAGCTACGAAAATTCGCACGGCGGGCGAATGCGTACGTTCGACCGTGCGAATAAACATGCACGCCCCTAACACTCCCATAGTAAAGTACCTGCTTACGGCGCCTATACCCTACACTGGGTACGACCGTCGGCCGTACGAAATTTCGCACAGAATACGCTGAGCGTACGGGCTTAGCACGCCCATACTGTACAATTTAAATGGCTATCCCCGCCTCCGTGTAGTAAAACGAGCGCCCAGGCAACCGTCGTACTGAACGCACGCCCCTCGAGCGAATATTTCGCTCACAATACGACCGCTATTCGCTCATGACGTCCAGGCGACCGGAAGCTGTCATACTGGGCATGCGCGGTGCGAATTTTTTCACAAATTTTCGCTTACGATGAGCGTACGCTCGCTTGCGGTCGTAGCTCTGGATCAGGCCCACAATGTGGAATTCTCAAAAGCAGAATACCTGCATTTACAACATTGGGCTTAAATCCGCAGTGTCGGCTGCCTGTGCGCTACAGATGTTACATGTGATTTACGCGCAGATTTCCAATGGTACAAAACATGAAGGGGTAGGATTTCCCTTCCATATATGAAAACAATGCAAGGTGGGTGAGGGAAACATTTAAATCATACAGTAGGGGTGGTTTTTGGGGTTATGTGCGAATCAATGGTCATACACACTTCTGATCCGCATGGGTGACTTAAGGCTGCCTTATGGCAGCGTAAGTCACCTAAGGTCAGCACAAGAGAAGAGAGTGACAGGGAAGTTCACATCCCTCTTGTGTGTGGACTTTCAGACCCCAACATGTACAGAAAGTGTGTGGAGGTCTGAATCTGGGGCAGGGAGGGTAATTAGGAAGGGAGAGCTGGGTTTAGTGTGTTGCACTCCTGCATGAGCGTAGTCTTCAGCCTTCAGCCGGCGTAACTGTGTGTAACTACGCACACACAGGGGGAGTAACAGGGGGACCAGAGCTACGCTGGCCGTACTTATGGCCAGCGGGCCAGCAAAGCTCTGGATTAGGCCCACAGGGCCTTATTCAGACTTAAGAAGGAGCTTGAAATTAAGGACCTGATTCAGAAATCCGTCGGCGATTGGGCCGCAAATATACGCATCTAAGTGGCAGGTCGGAACAGGTTACACCAACCAGAATAAACAATCACTCCCCTCGCAACCTCCGGCCGGACCTAAACTTCCACCTCCATAGACTTGCCGTAACTGGTCGCACTCACTTCCGACCCTATGTGTATTAGTTGCGTATATTTAGGGCCCTAACTCTGTAAGCGCGCCCACTTTCCCTCATCTAAATGCCTCCCCCTGCCCATTTCTATGCAAATCCTTAGGTCCCTATATTTCCGCTGCACTTACGGTCGCATTAGTCTCCGCCCGATTCACAAGTCCTACCTTAAGGCATTTCCGACTTTAACTTCAACGTACATGATGTTGCACTATTACTACGCATGCGCAGTTGATGCAAAATTGATCCGACCCTAAATATACGCACGGAACTATCGTTAGTTCCGGATCTCTGAATCAGGCCCTAAATTAGGAAAGTTATTCCTATCCAAACCATGTTGATTTCAGGGGAGTCAAGTTAACTTTATTCTTTATTCAGATTCAGACCCCCGCACTTTTTCCGTGCATGCGGGGGTCTGTACGTCCGCTACAGAGAGGAAAGTGCATACCCCCTACACCCCTCTACAATAAGCCTGCATTAAATGTGTCGTGCGGATCATCTGTCCATGCGACTTCCCACACTGTACACTTACTATGCTTCCCCCCGCCCGCTTTAGCGGGCAGAGGGGAAGCACAGCCCATTTCCTCAGAAATGGGCTGAGGAAATGAACCCTAGCGTAACATCTGGAAATGGGTCCTAGCGTAACATCTGGCATGAGCCCTCCAGTGAACTTAGGTCACTTACGCACCTTGCGTGCTTAAGTAACCTAACATTATTAGGTCTGAATCCGTTCCACTGTTTACAATAGATGAAAATATGACTCCCCTGCAATCAACATGGTTTAGCCCAGGAGTAACTTTCCTCTCTTAATTTCAATCTCCTTCTTAAGTCTGAATCAGGCTTATAGTGACACCGACACTTCTATTGACTACAGAGCTAACATGCTGCTAATTATGTTATTACACACAGGGTATTCACATCCCTATACAGACAGGGCCATTAGATGCTATTGACAATTACCACCCACTAACCACAATGTACCCACATAAATTTTATGTAACTGTAATGCCCCAGATGTTGGGGGTGTCAGGATTAGTGTATTGCGAAATGTGGGTTCAGAGTAATTGGACTCAAAGAATAAGACCAGACAACGTCTTTGGTTTGAAAATAATTTTGATTTACTTTTCTCTGTATCTGTCAGACTTTAGCAAATAATGAAAAGCAGAAAACTTTACATAAAAGTTCATGGGTCAATTATAGATCAATCACAAAACTTATGGACAGAGCGTGACAAATAAACAATTAGAACATACATAACATTGAATCAAAGTTATAACAGGAAAACCAGGATTGTATTAAATTGCCACACCATTTATGCATCCTCAAATTTACCTATAACTCAATCTTATTACACTATCTAAAGTTAGCAAATGCATAGAATAACATTTGTATCAATAAAATACATTTACAGCAATAGAAACATTTATTTTTATTTCACTAACTACAATTTACATAAGATTTTTGTTTAATAAGCTGGGACACTGGAGCTCTTGGGTCTTTGGAAAGGAGTTGCAGGCTCCTGGCTGCTGAATTTGCTAATTTATCAGAACCAATAAATTACACTTCATAACAAGTTCAATTCTCATATAGATATTTAGCTCACAATGAATTTAAGAATTTTACATACAATTTACAGAAAAATCACTTAGTAATTACTGTACAGTCTGACTTAGTTTTATCTATATATTCTTCAGCTAAACCACTGAAAAGATAATTCATGTGACAAAATAAGTAGATTACATTTAAAATGTTCCAATACCCCTTAGTCCAGACCCTCAGTCTTTTGGGTTACACATATATATATATATTTTCCTCACACTCTCCCTTGAGTGCAGCTACGGCCTTTCAGCATGACTCTCCTTTCCTCCTTTCTGCCAAACACCTCCAATTCACTGTTACCAGCTTAATATATTGTCCCTTCAACTTTATTTCACCACTTCAACCTCTCTCCTTTCTGCTTCTACTACCCAATACCTCAGGACCATCTATCAGCTGTATTCCTTTCTCTCTCTCTGCCACTTTCTCGGCTTACTTCTCACTTCAGCCTTTTTCTCTGTCACCTCTCTGGCACACTCTCACCAACTTTCTGTCTACTCCGTCACTGCACACTTCCAATTCACCCCTGATGCTGCTCAATGGCTCCCCTCTTACAGGCTCCGCACCGACACCGGCTCCATCCCACAGCCGCCCAGCACACCCTCCGGACCGTCTCCACCTCACTCTGCTGGCTCTCCGCTCCAATGAAAACACACCTCCGCTACCACAGCAATCTACTCCACACTCCTTGGCCACAGCACCCAGGGACACCGAATCTCCATTCCCTCAGGAAATTGCTGCCAACACCACCTCAGGTAAGTCACAGATCTCAGCTCACACCAGCACCGATCTCCTACACCCAGCCACCACTCACTCTCCGCACCAACTGACTCTTTCCAACTGCTTTTTCCTGCTCCTTCTCCCCTGGCCAGAACCTTCTAGACCCAGCTCATGCCACTGCCCCTGCGCTATCTTTGACCTGTTGCCTAGCAACTCTTCTCATGCGCCAGCCACCAAAGCCTGCCCAGTAACAGCCCTGAGCCATCAATTAAAATAGGTTTTCCCAAGTTAACAATTAAAGGGGTGTTACCATTTTGGGGGTGCCACATTCCTCCACACTTGAATGATGCTACAATTATATATTATTATTTTTTTATTGCATAGATTTTAGCAAGTACTCAACATCATGAACATGCCTAATACTTTTTTTTAAAACTGTACACATAATACACTCGAGTTTTCTGCTATACAATTTCTTAACAGGTTTTTTTTTTTCTTCCACAACTTTCCCTGGGGAAGTCCCTTTACATCTATATCTGAGGGGAGGAATTCCCTTAGTACTTCTACTGGATTGTCTTAAAAAAAATAATAAAATCAGAAAACCTGGCATTTTTTTAGACTCTTACTATTAGGTTCGGCCCATGTTAACTGTTTAGAACTTCTGAAGCTGTAACGTTTGGCCATAACATACTTGATATGAAGTTGATGGAATTTCCTAGCATTGCTTTGGCTAAATAGATAGGGATTCCCAATTTTCCCCACTTTTGAAAATTCCTTATTCTTTTTAGCTTGCCAGATAGTTTTTCCAAAATCGGGTTCTTTACCCAAGTCTCCATCTAATGTTGCATTACAGACTTTTGCATTGCAATAAACTTTTAGCGGATCTTGCACAAAATTCTAATGTTTACTCGGCATAAGCTCAGTGTTGAAGTGATGTACAGATTCTAATTCTAATCCTAAAGTATCCGCAAATCGGACTCTCTTTTGGATTTCAGATTTTGGTTTAATTCCACCATCTACATTCTGATGCACTCATTTGCCCTGATCTCTTACTCTTTGGCTTTTAGTTTCCCCCACCAATTCATCCTGTATTGGGATACTGGAATATTGTAACCTGTGCATCTATGATTTCCTTAAAAAATATGGTGGGTAGCGTCGTCTCCGATAGGGACATTGCTGGTTAGTACCCTCTCTCCCTGTTGCACTTTCAACTTCATCTAATTTCTCTCTACCTTTACTATTTTGATGGTTTTGTTGGTAATTACATGGAAAACCCCTGCGACGTGGATTGTGCCAATAATAACTGCGATCTGTTGCATATTTGCTGCCTTTTACAGAAACACCACCAGGACCAGTGACAATGGCTGCTTCAGTACCCTTCCGTCAACTACATCAAACTTTATGGTTTCACATCTTCCACGCTTCACAGAAAATTGCGCAGATTATTCCTCTTTATGGCTGTCTGATGGACACAAATGTCATCTTTAGTGTCATTACTGTTGATAAAACCATATCCATTGCGCACATTAAACCATTTAACAATGCCCGAAATCTTGGTTGCAATGGTAGGGAGATTTTTAGTTTCCCGCAGAAGTGCTGACTCGGGCCGGCGGTAACTCGATTTTACCTTTCTTCCTGATTGTCCCGAGGCTTTGGCCCCCACCCTCCGGGTGTTGGAGTTTAAAGGCTCCTGATAAGTGCAGTTTCTTTCTACATGTCCACTCACATTGCATCGTCGGCAAATCGGATGTCCCCGAGCGTCAAATTTATCTGTTATCCTCCTTCCACTTCTGAATGGAGGCCTCCACCAGTCCTCACTTGCTCTATCTCTTTGTATCTGCCATCTGGAATCATTGTCTACAACTTCTGGCCTTTTTCCTAGATTCCTAATCTCAAGCCTCATCTCCACCATTTCCGTAGTTATTTCTTTTATTTGTGATTTCAAGGTCTGTAGTGGGTCATCCAAAGCAGACTGCATCCCCTGAACTACCTCTTTCCTGAAATCCCAGCATCTCAGGATAAGATACCTCTCGAATCCATTTTCATAGCCGCCTCTTTGAAATCAAGGAAGGTATCATTTGGCAATTGCATTCTAAGTAACCTCAGTTGGGTTTTTACATTGGAGCTGCATATCCCCTCAATGAATTGATTCAATAGTGTCTCATCTCCATTCCTTACTTCTTCCTCATCTACCACCTGTATGGCTCTCAGGGCCTCTTGCAAGCTTAATGCGAAATCCCTAAGGGTCTCCCCATTCTGCTGTTTTCGTAAATAAAATTTTGTTTTTAACTCCGAAATGGTACTAATTTCAAAATTTTTCACTAACCCCTGAAAGATCTGTTCAACAGGTTTCCTTTCCCATATGGCCATGATGTTACCTCCCTAAGGGCAGGTCCTTTAAGTTGCCCAACAAGAATTTCCACCTGAGATTCAGCCAGTGGGTATAATCGGAACATGGATTTCATTTTACCCATAAACTCTTTTAAATTATTTTGCTCTGGATCTCCCACCTCCCCAGAGAAAATGGGTAACCGGGGTGGCCCAAAATAATACGGCATAGGGATGGAATTTAAAGAAGCCGTAGCAGAAGATTGGGAGTAGGAATCACCTTTGCCAATGGACGAAGAAGGAAGTGGTCATCTTCTCAAGTCTATCCACTCTGTCCCACAAATAACTTCACAATCCTGTTCGTGACGCCAAAAGATTGAATTCAGGGACACCGAATCTCCATTCCCTCAGGAAAACGCCACCAACACCACCTCAGGTAAGTCACTGATCGCAGCTCACACCAGCACCGATCTCCTACACCAAGCCACCACTCACTCTCCGCACCAACTGACTCTTTCCAACTGCTTTTTCCTGCTCCTTCTCCCCTGGCCAGAACCTTCTAGATCCAGCTCATGCGCTATCGTTGACATGTTGCCTAGCAACTCTTCCCATGTGCCAGCCACCAAAGCCTGCCCAGTAACAGCCCTGAACCACCAATTAAAAGAGGTTTTTCCAAGTTAACAATTAAAGTGGAGCTACCATTATGGGGGTGCCACATTACATTATAACACACTCAGACTAATAAATATTTAAGAAGACATTTCTACAAATGTTTGAATTATTGTTCGCCTTTAATAAAAGTGCAAGATGGAGACCAGGGATAACAAAGTATTACGTCAGGGACCCCCCCCCCCATTCTGTCACATTGATCTATCTTAATTATGAAGTGACTGAAGTATAGATTTACTGACGTTTAATTTCTTTAGTGCCTTGTTTGACTTACATCTACGGACTTAGCTAGGTCTTGTCTATAATGATTTGCCTGCAACAATAATGTTGAGCACAGTAGATTAAATTAAAATGATTAGCTAACAAATTTATCCTGTTTGCATGCAACATTTAAATAATGAATTCATTACAGCAACACTTGTGGTATCTTGCTAATTTAAAAGAGAAAATATAATACTTAAGGATAAACTGCTTCTTGGTTTAACCTCATTTATTGCTTTAATTATTGATAAGAGTAAGGACAACAACACACTATCTTTGGGTGAAAACTTTTCATTTCACTTCTTGGAATGAAACAATACAAAACGTAACAGGAATGTGTCATGAAAGTTGATTTTGCACTAGGCTCAAAGCTATAATTGCACTGCACAGCACTTACTGTATTTATAATTAGAAAAAACAAAATACATTTATTATGTTTTAACATTTAGAGCCTGATATAGATTCAATCGTAAAAAAGAATGCAATCTGCGTTTTGGAAAATCCCATGCACACACAACCATAACTATAGGACTGGATTTGGGAATAGCTATGGCCAAACCCATCCTTATGAGTGAGGAGCCAAAGGGCAAAGCCCCCTCAGGCCCCTCCACTTCCTGCAACCAACATATGCGCAGGCCAGTTGCCATTTAGAAAAGCACCTGAACTGCAGAGTGTAACTGAGTGCAGCTGATTATTGTGGTTTCTAAACAGTGCATAGCACTGTTAGCCACCAGCTTCATTTAGGATCCGCAGCCATCTGCTACATGATGATGATGATGATGTCATAAAATGCTAATTCTATTATGCTTCAACAATAATTTACTGACCTTTGCTGTGGTCCAGAGGCGTAAATGGAACCTGGGGCAAATCCAAAAATTGCGCCCCCCCCCTGGTTACATTTTTTTGCATTGATATATATGTCTCTCTTGATATGTAGCAGGCATGATTGTGCCGCTGCGAAGCGGCGGCACAACGCAAAAGGGGGCGTGGTCAACTCATTGAGGACGTGGTCAAACAACATTGATATATATCCCATCTTGTTATGCAGTAGGTATTATTGTGCCGCCGCAATATAATGTAATCTATATACATATATATAGAAACCAAAGAAAGGTGAAGGGCACTTCTCCCAAATCATCAGAGTGCAGTGGTGCTCAGACTGGACGTATACCAATATAGAACTATATAAATGTCATGTCA
>WWET01005091.1:94745-104902 GCA_011038615.1 Limnodynastes dumerilii
GCCAATAGGCTCCCACGCGCTCGCGCGCTGCCTCACACCATAGCACTTCCCTGCATAGGCTTCCCGTCGTCACAGCAATGACGACTTCCGCCTCCGGGTGAGTAACTCAGCGCTCATAGGCTAAAGGTTGCCATGGTGAGCTGCAGCATCGCAACATCACACGAGTACTCTGACAATTAAAGAGAAAGCAAATTACCCTCAATAATAAACCCGCAGACCATAATCAGTTGCACAAAAAATGTAGATACAGCAAACCTAAAGAAAAGCAGATGAATGAAAACAGCCTAAAGGAAGCTGTTCATTTAAACCATGTGGAGCTACCGCACCCAGACGGTAAATCCATTGGCTTTCCTTGCATAAAAGCAAATTGTCCCGGTCACCACCCCGTTTTAGTGGGGGAACATGTTCAATTCCTAACCACCTCATTTCTGTCAATTTGTGTTGCAAATGAACCCAATGCTTGGCAACAGGCTGATCCACCTGTTTCCCCGAGAGGGCACTTTTTATGGCAGACCTGTGCATAGTAAGTCTTTCTTTGAGCTTTCTCACACTTTTACCCACATAAATTAATTTACATGGGCAGTAAATCAAGTACACGACATACTTTGTAGTGCACGTTATTACTTGGCGTATTTTAAATATTTGATCTGTGCTAGGATGACAAAAAGACGGTCCTGTATCCATGCAACTGCAAGTTATACAGCCGGTACAATGAAAGCACCCGGCATTACGCGTCAAAAAAGTACCCGATGGAATTGTGGTCTTGCTTGAAATATCATTTTGGCAGAGTTGGTCCTTGAGGTTACGTGTTCTAGTGTGACAAGGTAATAACTGATGATCCTTCAGACAAGCTAAAGAGAGATCCGTAGTGATAATGGGCCATAGGCTCCTTGCTGCTCGCTTCTGAAAAAAACTTAGGTGATTATGTTACGTCACCCACGTAATTTTCTTAGCGAATTTTTCTTTAGGACGTGCAGCTAACAAATTCTCTCGTGGAATAGCATCAATTCTGACCTTTGCCCTATCCAAGGTGTCTTGGCTATAACCTCGTTCAGCAAATTTTGTTAGGGCAGTGGCCATTTGTTGCTCTGCCAGCTCAGTATTGCTATTAATACACTTTATCCTAGTGAGCTACGAAAAAGGAAGACCTTGTTTCAAGGAGACAGGATGATGACTATTTGCTGCCAGCATGGTGTTCCTATCCGTAGGTTTTGAAAAAACTGAAGTACATAAATGTTGATCAATGACAGAGACTTGGACATCCAGAAAGTGTATTGATGACTTACTGTGTTCAAAGGTGAATTTTCTGGTGGGGTGTATCCGATTGACCTCCTCCATCATCATACAGAATGCTTCTTCAGTACCCTGCCAAATCATAAAGATGTTGTCAATATAACGCAAAAACAATTTGATGTGCTGAGCAAACTGAGGATTATACAAAAAAAGCATTTGTTCAACATGAAACATAAAAGCATTGGCGTACGATAGGGCCACATTTGACCCCATCGCACAGCCCTGCAGTTGCAAGAAAAGGTCACCATCAAAACAGAAAAAATAAAAAAAAAGGTTAGAATCATCCTCAAAAGGGAAATAAATAGATCCACTGAAGGACCATTGTATAAAGGACTGCTTTGGAGTAAGTCTCTAGTTCCCTGTAAACCTGTTTCATGCGGAATGTTTGTAGAAAAGTTTGACGACATCAATTGTGCATAGCGCATAATCAGATTGAAAAAACTCAAATTCCTGTAGCTTACTCAGGAAGTGTGTCGTATCCTGCAGGTAAGTAGATTGTTTCTGTATGATGGGCTTAAGGTGGTAATCCAAGAATTGTGAGACCGGTTGTAAAAGCGACCCCCTGGTCGAGATTATTGGTCTCCCAGGGGGGTCCACCAGACTCTTATGAATCTTGGGAAGAATATAAAGCAGTGGCATTTTCGGATGAATTACCGTCAAGGAAGATTTAATTTTAGAAGAGATCTGGTGAGAGCCCTCTACCTCCTGCAAGAGCGTTTGTAATTGATGTTGCACAGTTGAAGTAGGGTCTTGGTCCAATTTTTGATACACAGATGCATCATCTAGCTGCCTTCGTACTTCCCGGCAGTAGTCAGCACAATTGAGTATAACAATTGCACCCCCTTTGTCCGCTTCGCGGATAACTATCGAATCATCATTAGACAAAGAATTTAAAGCTTCCCGTTGGGCTGCTGATAAATTTGACCTGATATTAGGCATCTGTTGCATAGCCTTCATACTGCTTTGGTCCAACAAACGTAAGAAGCATTTTCATGATGAATTGCTTGAAGGGGGATAAAATGTTGACCTTGGCCCTAAACCTGGAATAAAATTAGTATCACCTCTCTGGTGATACTAATTTTATTCCAGGTTTAGGGCCAAGGTCAACATTTTATCCCCCTTCAAGCAATTCATCATGAAAATGCTTCTTACGTTTGTTGGACCAAAGCAGTATGAAGGCTATGCAACAGATGCCTAATATCAGGTCAAATTTATCAGCAGCCCAACGGGAAGCTTTAAATTCTTTGTCTAATGATGATTCGATAGTTATCCGCGAAGCGGACAAAGGGGGTGCAATTGTTATACTCAATTGTGCTGACTACTGCCGGGAAGTACGAAGGCAGCTAGATGATGCATCTGTGTATCAAAAATTGGACCAAGACCCTACTTCAACTGTGCAACATCAATTACAAACGCTCTTGCAGGAGGTAGAGGGCTCTCACCAGATCTCTTCTAAAATTAAATCTTCCTTGACGGTAATTCATCCGAAAATGCCACTGCTTTATATTCTTCCCAAGATTCATAAGAGTCTGGTGGACCCCCCTGGGAGACCAATAATCTCGACCAGGGGGTCGCTTTTACAACCGGTCTCACAATTCTTGGATTACCACCTTAAGCCCATCATACAGAAACAATCTACTTACCTGCAGGATACGACACACTTCCTGAGTAAGCTACAGGAATTTGAGTTTTTTCAATCTGATTATGCGCTATGCACAATTGATGTCGTCAAACTTTTCTACAAACATTCCGCATGAAACAGGTTTACAGGGAACTAGAGACTTACTCCAAAGCAGTCCTTTATACAATGGTCCTTCAGTGGATCTATTTATTTCCCTTTTGAGGATGATTCTAACCTTTTTTTTTATTTTTTCTGTTTTGATGGTGACCTTTTCTTGCAACTGCAGGGCTGTGCGATGGGGTCAAATGTGGCCCTATCGTACGCCAATGCTTTTATGTTTCATGTTGAACAAATGCTTTTTTTGTATAATCCTCAGTTTGCTCAGCACATCAAATTGTTTTTGCGTTATATTGACAACATCTTTATGATTTGGCAGGGTACTGAAGAAGCATTCTGTATGATGATGGAGGAGGTCAATCGGATACACCCCACCAGAAAATTCACCTTTGAACACAGTAAGTCATCAATACACTTTCTGGATGTCCAAGTCTCTGTCATTGATCAACATTTATGTACTTCAGTTTTTTCAAAACCTACGGATAGGAACACCATGCTGGCAGCAAATAGTCATCATCCTGTCTCCTTGAAACAAGGTCTTCCTTTTTCGTAGCTCACTAGGATAAAGTGTATTAATAGCAATACTGAGCTGGCAGAGCAACAAATGGCCACTGCCCTAACAAAATTTGCTGAACGAGGTTATAGCCAAGACACCTTGGATAGGGCAAAGGTCAGAATTGATGCTATTCCACGAGAGAATTTGTTAGCTGCACGTCCTAAAGAAAAATTCGCTAAGAAAATTACGTGGGTGACGTAACATAATCACCTAAGTTTTTTTCAGAAGCGAGCAGCAAGGAGCCTATGGCCCATTATCACTACGGATCTCTCTTTAGCTTGTCCTAAGGATCATCAGTTATTACCTTGTCATACTAGAGCACGTAACCTCAAGGATCAACTCTGCAAAAATGATATTTCAAGCAAGACCGCAATTCCATCGGGTACTTTTTTGACGCGCAATGCCGGGTGCAATCGTTGTACCGGCTGTATAACTTGCAGCTGCATGGATACAGAACCGTCTTTTTGTCATCCTAGCACAGACTAAATATTCAAAATACGCCAAGTAATAACGTGCACTATGAAGTATGTTGTGTACTTGATTTACTGCCCATGTAAATTAATTTATGTGGGTAAGACTGTGAGAAAGCTCAAAGAAAGACTCACTATGCACAGGTCTGCCATAAAAAGTGCCCTTTCGGGGAAACAGGTGGATCAGCCTGTTGCCAAGCATTGGGTTCATTTGCAATGCAAATTGACAGATATTAGGTGGTTAGGAATTGAACATGTTCCCCCACTAAAACGGGGTGGTGACCGGGACAATTTGCTTTTATGCAAAGAAAGCCAATGGATTTACCGTCTGGGTGCAGTAGCTCCACATGGTTTAAATGAACAGCTTCCTTTAGGCTGTTTTCATTAAGCTGCTTTCCTTTAGGTTTGCTGTATTTGTATTTTTAGTGCAACTGATTATGGTCTGCGGGTTTATTATTGATGATATTTTGCTTTCCCTTTAATTGTCAGATTACTCGTGCGATGTTGTGATGCTGCAGACTCACCATGGCAACCTTTAGCCTATGAGCACTGACTTACTCACCCGGAGGCGGAAGTCGTTATTGCTGTGGTGACGGGAAGCCTGTGCAGGGAAGTGCTATGGTGTGAGGCAGCGCGTGAGCGCGTGGGAGCCTATTGGTGAGTCTTTTTCTACTTTTTCTTATTTATATTGTGTGCTTTGCATGTTCTAGTGATGACTTTGGCTTTTTATGCTTTGATGCCCTGATGAAAATCACAGACCCACGTGATTGAAACGTCGGCTTGTTAGCACTATGGGCCTGATCCAGACCTACGGCCGCAAGCGATAGTACGCCGATCGTAAGCGAAAATTAGGGAAAAAAAACGCACTACGCATGTGCAGTATGACAACTTCCGGTCGTCCGAAAGACATGAGCGTACAGCGAGCGTATTTTCAGCGTATTTTTCGCCCAAGGGGCGTGCGTTTTGTACGACGATAGTCTGGACGCTGGAGTTACTACACAGAGGCGGGGATAGCCATTTAAATTGTACAGTTTGGGCGTGCTAAGCCCAGTACGACCAGCGTATCGGTACGAAAATTCGCACGTACGCTGGAAAATCTTAGGGTAGGATTCAGCTGCCGTAAGCAGATACAATCAATGGGAGTGTTATGGGCGTGAAAGTTTATACGCCCGGGCGAACGTACGCTACGCTCGCGGGCGAATGCGGTCGTAGGTCTGGATCAGGCCCTATGTGTGCAAGTGGGGTGACTGTAGTCAGCATGCACCCTCCAGATGTTACGTGCATTTTACGCACGTTACTTCTATCATACGGAACTTAGTGCTGTATGATAGAAAATCAACAGTAAAGGGCTGTGCTTCCCCTCTGCCTGCAAAGGTGGACTGGGGCTAAGCATAGCATAGCATAGATAAATAAGTGTATTCTCCTCAGGACTCAAACATGACCTGAAATATTTGTACACAAACAGACCTTGATTCCATCTGTTTTTAGATATGGATCAAGGGCACTTATCTTGGCATGCCCTGACTTTAAATTCCTTATGTCCCTTCACTTGTTCCTTCCCTCTAAACACCCATCAAAATACAAAGCCTGGACACCAGAGATGCGTTCCGATGGGAATGACTGGATCTATTCTGCGCATGCATGAGTGCACACATACCCACACAAAAATTGTCACACCACCTGGCATACACTCACCTTTAGAATGGGACCAGTGAGATTGATGCAACAGGGAAAACAATAGTAACAAAACAGGGAAAAATACAAGATACACAAATCCATTAAACAGAGGTAAACTAGTACATACAATTGGAAGTATAAAAATGTCATCAAGAATCAGGATAATAAAGTACTCTAGACAGGAGTCATGACAAACACTGACCATAAAAAACGAAGCTACACCAAATGCCTATGCTTTCTATAAACCTCCTCCTTTTTGCTCTTTCTTTCCCCTCTTCCCTCTGTTCCCTATACACCCCTCTCCCCAATGTTCTATCTTTACTCCTCTCTGCCATTGCCCGCTCTATATCATTTTCCTCCCTGTTCATTCTATATCCTTTTCTCTTATACCTTATTGTTCCTAACCCCTCTCTCACTAATTTTTTTTTTTATTATTTCATTCCTATGATTAAGAAAAGCATATAGTGACAATTGAAACATGCAGTCTACATATTTTAATATGACATACAGTTATGAAATCTTTAATTTTCCTTATCTACATAAAATGCATTTAAAATGTAAGAACTAATATTAATTATTCATATAATATGTATTTAGCTATATGTTCTAAACCAGAATAGAGAAACTTCTTATAAATATATGTGTAATTATGTTGTTTTTGAGCTTTATTGTCATATAAAAGTTCTGGAGTGTTTGTTTTCTAGTCATTCTTATTGCAGGTGGCACAGTTTTAGATCAATGAAGCTATTTTCTCCAATGCATATTCATGAAGGCATTTACATATAATTAGTCTAATCGAAATTAGAGCAAGGCTAATTTTAAAGTGTCTAACTTAGTTTGAAAACATATCCTACTTGTGTCCCTGGAGTAATAATGTTATGTGCCATTAATATCCATTATAATTCTTTAAATTTAACATCTATGGAAAATTTTGGTAAATGATTCTATTATTTGATATTTAACCATTTTAATGTAAAATAGTATAAATATAATACATTATATTTAAAGAATGTTTACATAACTAAATAAATATAGAAACATTATAAAAATACACATAATTAAGTAAAATATATATATATTTTTTTTAATAAAGTGTTGTATGTATTGGGTAGAATAATTAGCACAGTGTAACAATAAAGCATAATAGAAACAATACATGATTTCTAGTAGATATAAAGATATCAAATATCAAATAGTTTGATATATGCATGTATAAGGTTTATGTATAAGGTTGCTTTTTTTTCACAGAAATAACTACATACATTTTTTTTTATAACATTTCCCTCATAAAAACAATTGTCTGTTTATTTAAATTGAAAAGGTATAAATAGTAACATGGTGCAGTTAGCTGAACAAGATAACTTTTTTAACTGTCTTAAAAAGTAAGCATTGGTGCCTTAGGGGATGCTTTCAAAATACAAAGACCAACTTTAATTGCAATCCACCTAATTACGTACGTCCCTAGCTTCAATAATCAGCACATCTCTTCACTATCAACCAGTGGGGACCAACCTAGGGCATGCTATTAAATCTTCCTTAGCTAACACAAAATTATTTGTAAGGAATTACTAAGAGCACTTAAAAGGAAACCAAGCATTTTACTTAGCTGTTCAACATCTTTTGTTTCCTATGCAGAATGTTTGAATCATTTTGAAAGCATACCATACAGATGTCTAAGTTTCTATTATTATTATTTTTCATGTGTAATCGATTACTGGTAGCGCCTCCATGCTCTGGACACTACGCTGACAGACACAGCAAACCTTCTTGCCAGAACTCGCATTGATGTGCCATTTTGGATGAGCTGCACTACCTGAGCCACTTGTGTGGGTTGTAGACTCCGTCTCATGCTACCACTAGAGTGAAAGCACCGCCAGCATTCAAAAGTGACCAAAACATCAGCCAGAAAGCATAGGAACTGAGAAGTGGCCTGTGGTCACCACCTGCAGAACCACTTTAATTTTGAGGGTGACTCCAAATCCAGTCCTCGATGGGTTAATAAATTTGATTTCCATTGATAATTTTTGTGTGATTTTGTTTTCAGCACATTCAACTATGTAAAGAACAAAGTATTTAATAAGAATATTTCATTCATTCAGATCTAGGATGTGTTATTTTAGTGTTCCCTTTATTTTTTTGAGCAGTGTATCTAACACAGGCTTCAATCAGTGGTGTAACTACTATAAGTGTGAGGGCTGTGGCTGCTATGGGCTCCAGAGAAGAGAGGGTAGCTGAACACCTTCCCACACTGTACCAATGGAGAACACACCATCCAGGACAGAGCTAAGCTGTCAGCAATGAGTAGGTTCCTAAAAAGACCATGCTCAGCTCTCAGAGGCTCCGAGTGATTAGTGCTGTTTATCAATAACTTGCCAGCAGTTGACAGCTTTGCACTTTCCTCTGCCAGCAATTAGTGTGAGGTACTGAGAACATCACCTCATACACTGGATGGTTGGTGTGGTGCAAGTTGATCCTCTCTACCATCCAAACGGGTGTGGGTCCCCGGTTAGATTGGTCCTATTCCGATAGGGCCATTTTCTCCCAGCCAGTTTCGAACTGGCTGGGATATCGATTTCTTATGCCTCAATGAGGCATAGCAATCAATCCCCAGGGGACTGAACACGGTGCTCCGAAAGGTAAGTGGCAAAACTAACCCCAACCCTTCCCCTAATTCTAACCCTAGCCCTATCCTTCTATTAACCTAACCCTAACCCACCATCTCCCACAGCCTGACCCTAACCCTCCATTGCCCACAGCATGACTGATCCGTAACCCTCCCTTCCCCACAGCCTGACCCTAATCCTCCATTGCCCGCAGCCTGACACTAATCATCCCTTCCCCACAGCCTGATCCTAACCCTAACCTTCCCTTCCCCAAAGTCCCCGAAGTGGTTACTCACCTTTCCCTGTGGTCCACTTAAGCGGCGGGGCCGGGGGCAGGACTGGCGGTAGCAGCGGCGGTGACGTTTTAAATTGTTCGTGAAAATGAATGGGTGAGTATGTGATAGGCACACTCCACTCTCCCAAACAAAAAAATTCTAAATTAGATGGGTATTCGAAATAGGGACAGCCGAAAAGGAACTTTGCAATACCATCTTTCTAAGCGGGGACCCAATGTACCAAACGTGTGCCCGCGCCCTTGCTAATTGGGCTCAACTGTATTTGCTTCTGCTCCTGGCTTTGATGTCTCTATAAGTGTGCCCTATACTTTTTCATTTGTGTGTGTGTGTATATATATATATATATATATATATATATACTCTGATGCACAATCAATTTTATTTGTGGATGATCCTATAGGAAATTTATCTTCCCAGGCCCCGGTTGATCATTTTCATGATGGTTTGAAGATACATAAGAAATTGATCGATTTTAAGATGCACGGAGTGACGCTTTCAAATTACTTCAGGGAAAAGACCATTCCCAGAGGTTTCCGGATTGCTAACATACCCACAATTGGGCGGTGCAATCCGGAATTTTGTCGGCGATGGACTTCAATATTGAACAAATCCTCTTTTGATTTAATGTTGCTTGTGATTGAGGAATGCAGCAGGGAAGTCAAAAAGGCTGAGGAACATTTAATAGTTTTTAATCATGAGGTAAAACCTCTTTTGGCAGCTGATACCTCACAGGAATGGCTGACAAAATTGGAGGAGAAGTTAAAAATGTACACAGCAGACCTTACTCGTTTTAAAAGGGATACATTGCAGAAAGTCAATAATGATTATGAAAACAATTTAATATATCCATGGTTTTCGGGGACAGAACCTAAGTTCCCGATTAAACGCAAGCCTTACAGACAAAGACCATTAATTTCAAGGGCTGCTTACGATATGTCAAGCGGTCCTAATACTAGCGACAGCGACACCGACGCTGAGGGAGCTCAGGCACAGCCTTTTCACTCTCAATTGCCGCGGGGTATTCGTGGCAAACTGCCGGCAGGCCCGAGAGGAAAATTAAATGCAGGCAGAAATGCCGAAGGACGAGGCGCAGTGGCCAAAATAAGCGAGCCAAGAAACCTCAGGTCAAGCAAGACCTAGTGTATAATCTATCTGCTAGAACTTTGTCTGACACAGAAACACAGGTTTTAAACCTTGGCCTGTCTTTTATTCCAACTAACTCTTTTGACCCTTTTTCGGTGGAATATTGAACACCATCGCCTGGGAAGAACCTTACGGCTGAGGGAATTTTTTTGGATATCGTGGTGAAGTCATCATTAGACAAAGAATTTAAAGCTTCCCGTTGGGCTGCTGATAAATTTGACCTGATATTAGGCATCTGTTGCATAGCCTTCATACTGCTTTGGTCCAACAAACGTAAGAAGCATTTTCATGATGAATTGCTTGAAGGGGGATAAAATGTTGACCTTGGCCCTAAACCTGGAATAAAATTAGTATCACCAGAGAGGTGATACTAATTTTATT
>WWET01005092.1:0-21879 GCA_011038615.1 Limnodynastes dumerilii
AGGACGTCTTAGGTTTTCCTTTACACAAATCGCAATTATGCTTTATCAGAATTATCATAAACTCAGAATGATCCCTTATGTTACCATTAAGTAGAGTTTAATAACCAAGCTGGTCTGACATGTGAATCCATAAGAACACAGAGACATGGACTTATTAATTGATATTTTATATGACAAGAATTGCAATGCTTATTTACAAAAGAATATCTAAATGGACATACAACATGCAAAACAGATTTTTATTAAATAAAAAGGTGTAAATACGGAAAGCGCTTACGCAAAGATCTTTCCGGGTTGGGACAGACCAGAAATAAGGGACACCTCATTCGTTTTGAAAGTCCCATGGAGTGTACAAAGGTATGTATCTGGGCTACACTTTATAAAGGCAGAACTGCTCCTCTCCTATAGACCCTACCTTTGTGACAAGTGACAGGTCTGTTTCTGGACAAACTCTTCCTCAGAGATCTGCCATTTATGATCCCCCCCCCCCATCCCCCGACCCTTTTCCGCCCCACCATATCCTGATCCTTTTACAACAGGAGCTATAACCTGTCAGGAGCTATAACCTGTTCTGCCCAGCTACCTTCAAGCTAGTGCCATGAAACAAAAACAGATCCTGGCCAAATGAAGGTCTCTCCATGTCCTGATATTAATTTATACACAAGATATTTGCTTGACAGGAGAACAAGTCACCTGCATTGACTGTTTATCCTGCTCACCTTACTCAACAGCATAGCCCTATCTAGATGTACCATTTGCATTGGTGTGATCAGAACGCTTTTTGTGCTGTACAGGGAAAGTATATTGTTGGAGGGCCAAACTCCACCTGAGCAGCTTTCCACTGGTCCCAGTGAAACCAGATGATGGGATTGTGGTCTGTTTATCTCATGAAAACGAAGGCATCGCCATTTTGTAAATGGAGCCCAATATGAGATGATTTAAAAAAAAAGACAGTTCTGCCACCTCTAAAAAGTTACAGAGGAGGCTAAATAGTGAATAAGTTAATAGACATGCCGCAGCTGCAATTACAGAGGGGAATGATCAAGCAGAAAATCTAGAGGGTAATTTGCAAAGAGCATGAGGCAGCCTGGCGACGTGCATTTAGCTGTATACACTTTCTCAGGGCATCTCTTTTATTCCAACATATTTAAAAATTTAAACGACTCATCATTGCCGACATTTCCTATGCATTGTTTTCAATGGATGCACAGTATTAACAAAACCTTTGCATGTGCTAAAAAGTGCGTTAAATAAAATGGCATTATAGCAATGCCCCAACAAGAAAAGTCTGTAGAAAAATTGCCAAGAGCAACGAAGAGGGTGAACGCCCCTTTACCACCCTGCTCATTCTGCTCCTGCCTCTATATGAGCCCATGAATTCATATTGTATATGTACCTGTGGTGTGCACAAGGAAGAGGGGTTCTGATTGCATAAAAAAATAAATAATGATATATATAAATAAAACGTTGGGTACAGCACTGAAAAGAGACCATGGGCCAGATCCAGATGAGCGCAAATGCGAGTAGACGTGTTTCTAAAGGTGGGGCGGGCTGCGAGTAATCCAAAAGCGCTCACAATGGTGCCTGTAACACATGCACAATACATCGTCAGTGATTTCTGACCCTATGCAATGTGTTGCATGCTAACATAAGATTAAGAAGTTGGTCGCAGAAGGTCAGCCTTCTAGACTTAGACATGATCAGACCCTCCAACATGGCCCATTCCATTAGGTACAAAATGCTCTACTCCTGAGTTTTCAACTGTTAGTTACTATGGTAAACACCTTTGCTGAACTATGTGTTTCAAACGTCAGTTAATTCCAGGTGAGTGACAGATTGGAAGCTCAGGAGCGGAGTATTGTGTACCTAATGGAAGGAGTCATGTTGGAGGGTCTGCATGACCTGTGGCTGATGCAGTGTTTTTACATCTGGGATTTTGCTCTGGATAGGGTACATATGGCATCATTCTAAGGGGTGTTCCCTTTCTGAACCATAATAAAGCATATGCCACTCCCAAACCCCTAATAAATCCTACATGTATTAAAAATATTGGGAACACCCCCCTCCCTTCCTTTAAAATTCCTTTGTTTCTCACTATATAAAGTTTAAAACAAGATTTTAAAGGGAAAAAAAATATATATAAGCAATAAACTCCATGTTTCAGGACTCAGGGGTTACATTGTGACCACAATATGTTAAACAAACACAAACCTTTTGGTGATCAGTAAACATAACAACTCCCCAAAAAAAGCCCATCTCATCACTTGCCTGCAAAACAGGCAGCGTTGTTCCTTCCACATGACCGGTAGACAAGCTCCTGGCCTTGTTACTGGCCCTGAAGTCATTAGCTGTGTTGTAGTTGCCCCCAGCAGCAAAAAGACTGAAAGGGGAATCAATCACAAAAGAAAAGCAGATGACGGAGATCAGTTGCATGCACAGCAACCGCTTCACATCTTATCATCCAGATGCCATATTCTCCAAACTCAAAACATATGTATATTACTATTTTTAAAGTATGGACTTATTGTAAAAATTGTAATCATATTGTTGCTACTAAAAAAACATATTCCATATGTTAATGCTCATTCCCCCATTCAGCAATAAATCTTTTGGACATGGGCAACCTATGCTACTGGTTTCTATTTAGAGACAAATAAACGGGGCCTCTTTAATCAATTCCAAGCGGATTAGAAGCACTGTAGAAATTAGTTTCATTTGGATTCCAGACCTATACAAGACTTTGTTTCGTAAGTATTGTTTGAAGCTGGATGTACGCGTTTCACATAAATTAGTAAAGCAGGGCTGTAAGGAAATTAAATCTCCTACTGTTTTTTTTTTAGTCTAAGCCTGTGTTATATTATAATAACCAACATATTTTATTAGAATAAAAAACAATTTATACATATCTGCTCCTAATAAAACTACAACTTGGTATCTTTAAAGCGAAATGCGTTTTATGGATTATCTGAACGCATGTAGACATCACAGAGGGATTGTTTTATTGTGAAAGGGATAACAGAATAAAACAAAACAGCCTGCTTTTCTGAGTCCATAACAAGTAATTTTAACTTTTTGTGAGCCCCTATTTGCTTATACAGATAATGACAATTGTTATTACCAGTGGTCCCAGGTGTAAAAACATGCTTTGGGTTACTATTAACCACATTAACAGCTGATACACCCCTTGTTGATTTTGTACAGTGAAGGTCCACACAGAGCTAGGGTTTAGTCTGTGAAGCGCCAGGCCAAAGTGCAGGCGGATGTGGTTACCTCTGAACTCTAATACTGTGTCACAAACTGGGTTGGATCAGAATAAGTTATGGGTTCCAAGGGGCATGTAGAACAGTGGGTGCTGTAGCGGAAGCTAGGAGGCCAGAGATAATGCTTGCGCATAAGATACAGGTGGAACTAGAGACGATGCAGCAAACTGCTAGAATAAACTGGACTGCTGGACTGGACTGGACTGGATTGCCCCAGAGACTGGACTGGACAGCGGACTGCTGGACTGGACTGGACTGGAGTGCTTTAGAGACTGGACTGGACAGTGGACTGCACTGGATTGCTCCAGAGACTAGACTGGACAGTGGACTACTGGACTGGACTGGATTGGTAACAGAGGTGCAGGTAATGCCGGTAACAGTAGTACAGGTAATGCTGGTAGCAGTAGAGCAGGTAATGCTAGTAGCTGCAGTCCAGGTGATGCTGGTATCTGCAGTGCAGGTGATGCTGGAAGCAGTAGTGCACTTAATACTGGAAGCAGTAGTGCAGGTAATGCTGGTAACTGCAGTGCAGATGATGCTGGATGCAGTAATGCAGGTAATGCTGGAGAAGCAGGCTTGATTAGAGAGACAGCTGGGCTTGGAGAAGCAAGCCTGACTGGAGAAGCACTTGGGCTTGCAGGTTTCTCTAGCAAAGAATTAAGGAAGCTGGATGTAAGACAGACTGGATGCAATACAGGCTGAGCTGGATGCAAGACAGGCTGGAACCAGGCATCTTGAGTAACGAAGTTGTTCTGGCACTGAGGGATCAAGGGTTTAAATAGAGTGCCCTGGCTCTGGATTGTGTAGCCAGATCATGTGCTCCCATTGGTTGCTGCAGGTCATGTGTCCTAAATCAAGATGGCGGCGCCCATGCACCGGAGATCAGTGGTGTTTGGTACCAAGAAGAAATGCGGTGGACAGAACAGCTAACAGGAGACTGCCACTACTGAGAGTGGCAGCTCCGAAGAGCAGGTGGACGGGTCGGACATGAGAGAGCCGCCGACAGACGGCCTCTCACAGGATAAGCGCGGCAGCGTCTGCTGCCAAGTGTGACATACTGTTTGCAACAGATGAAATATGACTCCCCTGCAATCAACATGGTTTAGCCCAGGAGTAACTTTTCTCTCTTAATTTTAAGCTCCTTCTTAAGTCTGGATCCAGCCCTTTGTTTGTATCTATGTAGATTTCCCCCATACCTTTCTAGCACCTGCTCTCTTATAAATTGATTTGAGTAACCTCCATTTTGAATGTTTGTTTCAAAGCATGTCTGGGATAGCAATTGACAGGAGGCGCTGTTTCAGAGTGGCTGTTTTGGAGACTTGGGGACCTCTGCCGGGGGTGAGCTTTCAATTTAAAAATACATGATATATGACCCAAAGTTGGGACAGTTTTAGAGTTAGGACCAAAACAGAGAAGCCTTGTAAGTGGCTGGTGGCTTATCATATATCTGCAGATGTATGTAACTGATTCTCTGACTTTTATTTTAAAGATAAAATGTCATGGTTGGAACGGAACTACCATTGGTGCAATAGGTGCAACGGCATCGAGGCCCATGCTTAACTTCAGTAAGTACAGTCATGGGCACAACATTTTGTAAAACTGTTAGGTAAAGCTAATTGAATCAGGGCAATGCACCATAAAGAGAATGCAATGCTCAGTTTTCAAAATATAGGCAGCCAAAAGCTGTTAAAATACTATTAAAAACAGTATTGTACCAGATAAATAGGTACAGTTGGAGGGTATCTATCTATCTATCTATCTATCTATCTATCTATCTATCTATCTATCTATCTATCTAACTCATATCTATCTATCTATCTACAAATAAATATGGGCCGTATTCAGAGATCGGGTAGTAACGAAGAAAGAAGTCTGGGAAATGGATGAATTGTGGTTATGATGTGCAACAATTGTTACAAATTAAAAGCAAGATTAAAATCATCCCTAGAGAGGAAACTTAGTATCCCAAGGAAAAACAAAATGCTGCAAATCGTATTCCCCTTCTACAAACATTCAAGGAGAGGAGTTACATACATTAAACAAGAAGCCAAACAGTGGTGGTGAATCATTATAATAGATCCAGATCTTCAGTCATTCAAAGACAGTAGACTTATGCCTAGCTACAAACCTAGCATGAACATCAGAGATCACCTGGTAAGGCGGATGTAACTATCAGACACAAGGGCCTAAAACCAGGCTGCTATAAATGTCCTAACTGCGTAACTTGCCGGTACATGGAGACAGGGACGTTTTTCTGCTATTCACATACTGGGAAGAAAGTATATACACAGTGCATTCACCTCTTTCCGCATTTCGTTGTCACAGCCTTATTCCAAAATGGAATAAATTCATTTTTTCACCTCAGATTTTTTCAAGTGCCTCAGGAGTTGGACGCCTTTTTAGGGGAGCTGCATGTAGCTTCTATGTTTATTTTTATTTTCATTTTTCACTTTTTATTTTTTATAGTTACTCTTTATCTATAGCTGCAGTTTTGTGAGAGACATGGCGCTGCGGCTGGGAGGGGAGCAGAGACTCTGTTCTCTCTTCTGATGTCCCCCATTCAAAGGACCACTCCTCCGGTGGCTGGGGAGACAGGCTGGACATTTTTTTTTATCTCAGCCTGCCCCCTGGAAAGTCCGTTCTTTTTTCCAAGATGGCCGCCACCCCCGGAGCATACCATGCTGGGCCCCTGTCCAGGCTAGGCTCCCTAATAGGGACCAGAGACTCCTACAAAAGGAAACGTATTGGATCCATAAACTGAACGCTATTTCATCCTATGGGCTAAACAAAGCTCTTCATTTGTTCTTCATCTATAGAGACTAATAATTTGTTTATAACACACTTCTAATTACCATGACAGATGATCTGTGTCTTATTTACTAATATGATATATAATATTATATAATATGTCATCTTGTATATTGTCTATAACAATACCTTGTAATGTCAAGAAAGATATCTTTGATTATCGCACAATCAGCGACAGTGAGCTTCTAGTTATTTGGAGTTGATTTGGTCCTGTCTATGGGCCGTATTCAGAGATCCGTCCGGCGATCGGTCCACAAATATACGCACGGACGGAGCAAGTTACACCCACCAAAACCCCAGTCACTCTCCTTGCTAATCCGTGCCCACGGAGACTCCCGCTTCCATAGACTGGCCCTAACTTTCCGTGGCCATTTCCGAGCGTATGTGTCCTCCGTCTGTGCATATCTTTGTAATCACACCCACTTCCCTTCATTTAAATGCCTCCTCCCGTCCATTTCTATGTAAATTCCTCTGTGCGTATTTTCTCACGTCCGATTCACAAGTCTGTCCGCTAGGGACTTCCGCGCATTGGCCCAGATCCAGAACAACGCTTGTGAGCGAATTTACGCGTGGCGGAGACATAAAATCGCCTTTTGGTAAGTACTGTGCATGCGCACCATAGAACATACGCTCATTAGTGTAGCGTAATTGTGAACGTATGGGCCATTCACGTATTTGTCACGTAAATACTTACGTGTGGGCATGCCAATTTTACGTGAGTCAACAATACGTTTGATTTACGTGAAGTAGGTGGAGGTTTGTATTTAAAGTGTACAGTATGGGCGTGCTTAGCTGCGTAAATACGTGTTGCCTAGCCCATACGTAGCGGATCACAGCGGTTACGTTGGCAAAAGTTAAGGTAGGGTTTGGAAAGCGTATTTTGACAAAATACGTACATTCAAGGGGTGTGCCTAGGGGAGTGTATAGAATATACGCACACAAAAATACGCTACGCGAATAAACATACGGCAAACCTAGTTCTGGATCTATTCCATTGGGTCAGCGTATAAAAAATTACTACACATGCGCAGTTGAAACGTACTAAAAAATACGGATCTCTGAATACGGTCCATTATTATGAGCTCTCCAATATGCCTGACCGCAAGCGATGGCTGTTTTTAATTATTATCACTTCACACTTGATATCTTTGAATTTAATAGCATTTAGTATGATGCATTTCACTTATGCATTTAACCTGTGCATTTATTATTATGCACCTTACATATCAACTTGTTCACACTGTTGTTATGTGATGGGACGACGCAGCCTTTAATTTCCGGAGTGGAGTTACGCAAAGATGATTGTCAGGTGTGATCCAAGGGAGGTTCTACACGTGGGTAATTTATAAATTGTTTGTACTCGCTTATGCACTGTTAATCCCTGAAGAAAGTTAATTAAATAACTGAAATATAGGACACAACTATTTAGTTTAATTGTTTATTTTAGTGAGACAGCAAGTGCCAATCATTTGTAAACTTGTAAGTATATAATATATATATATATATATATATATATATATATAATATATAGGACCCAAGAGAGATAACAGTTTGAAAATTGAATTCTGAGAGCCTCTATTCATCCCTTGGGAAGAAAAAGAAGTTGGGGACTTTAGAGAACTGCTCAGAGAAGGTCTGGAGACTTTTTGCTGTATATTTTCCTTGTGGTGATATTTAAGGACTTCTAATAGACTGTGATACCCTGTGAACCCTGAGCGCTATTTGTGTATTGGATCTATATTATAGTGATATCTAGGATCCGTTTATTTGGGTCCTGGAGTTAGGGGGTGAGGGGTTAAACACCCCCACACGATATACAGTTGCTGCTTAGGGAGAAGCGCTAATAGTATTGTCTTCTTATTTTCTTTTTGATATATATATATATATATAATTTAATATACAGTATATACAGTATATATATTAATATATTGATTTATTTGCATATGTATAGGGCATGAAAATAATAAGGGCCGGCTCTGGAGAGAGTCGACCATGCTTCTTGCATCGTTACAGTGAACCTAATCCAGACCTCTATGCGTTTGCTTGTCACCCCCCCCTCTCATGTACTTAGTTCTGGACACAGACACGTGTGGTAGTGCATACCACTGCCCACTCTCCATCATCTGTATACCTATCCACACCCTGCTTGAGGGGATTAAGCATGCAGACCAGGAACGGTGCCCCGTCAGATGAATCCCCTAACGTATGGAACTTAGTTCCGTATGCTAGGAGATCCATTGCTTAACATCTGGCATGTGCATACTACTGCAGTACTTAAATCTAGATCAGGCCCAATGTCATTAGTAATGTTGCAAGGAGCAGAGAATCTGCCCTTCTCTGCACGTTAAGCGAAAGATGCCTGCAGCCAGTCACTGAGGTAAGTTAAGTATTTAACCCGTCGCTGTAACTGCTTTGCTCTTTAACTTTAACTGCTTTGCTCTTTAACTTTAACTGCTTTGCTCTTTTTCTCTGTAGAGGAATGTGGTTCTCTGCTCCTTGCAATGCCATGACATCATCAGACAAGCGACATCTTAACACAAAAATTGGCTGTGAATTGCTGTGCGGCTGCAGAAGAAGAGAAAAATAAATGTCTAACTTGCCACAACAGCTGCTAATTGATGCATCTGCTGTTATAGGTAAAATAAGACATTTATAAGGGAAGGCGAGTATAAAATGTCCAAGTGTGGGTCCTAGAAACACTTAGGACCAGATTTACTAACCTGTGAGTTTGAAAGAGTAGAGATGTTGCCCATAGCATCCAGTCAAATTCTAGCTGACATTCTCTGGTATGTAATAGGAAAGTGATAGCTAGAATCTGATTGGTTTCTAAGGGCAAAACCTCCACTTTTCCAAACCCGCAGCTTAGTAAATCTGGCCCTTAGTGTCCCATTTGCAGACCGGAGTTTAGCTAAGGTCCGCTTACTAGTTTAGATGACACAGACTCCATCCCTTCCTAATTTTAAAGCAGCATCAGATAAGGTATTGCAGTGGAGTACTGCAGCACTCACTGGTGGCAACCCGGGATCCACAAACAAGTTCAAGAAATAAAGCAACCACCTGAGAACAAAAATTTTGTAACTATTGGATAAACTTATCAACATGTATAAGCCGTTTGAATGGTAATAGCTAGAAATGTGCAGTCTCGGTTTTTTAAAAACTGAGCTTGCCCGAACCTCATCGTCACATCGTTGGATCTCACGGTGTATGGCTCACAGAGAGCCATGCCGCAGTGGAGGAAGGAAAGAGGGACGCAGCAAAGGTAAGTAAAGTGATTAAAGTAAAAGGGGAGGTTGAAGAGAAATGATTGGAGCACTGGGGAGCTGGAAACATGATGGAAATACACGGGGGGGAGCTGGAGATAAAATGGGAATATTGGGGGGGAGCTTTAGACATGATGGGAATACTGGGGGAAGATGGAGACAAAATGGGAATACTGGGGGGCTGGAGATATGATGGGGTTACTGAGGGGTGCAGGGGACATGATGGGAGCACTGAGGAAGCTGGAGACATGGTGGGAATACTGAGGGGAGCTGGAGACATGATGGGAATACTGATCTGGAGACATGATGGGAATACTGAGGGGAGCTGGAGACATGATTGGAGCACTGAGGAGGCTGGAGACATGATGGGAATACTGAGGGGAGCTGGAGACATGATTGGAGCACTGAGGAGGTTGGAGACATAATAGGAATACTGAGGGGAGCTGGAGACATATGATGGGGTTACTGAGGGGAGCGGGAGACATGATGTGAATACTATGGGGGAGCTGAAGACATGATGGGTTTACTAGGAGGAGCTGGAGACATGATGGGAGCACTGAGGAGCTGGAGACATAATGGGGATACTGGGGAGGCTGGAGAGACGTGATGTGGTTACTGGGGGGGTTGGAGGCACATGATGGGAATACTGGGGGGCTGGAGACACACATGGGGGAAAATATTGGAAGACAGAATACACACAAGGGGGAGAGATATTATACACACACAAACTGCAAAACAGTAAGCGCTCACACGGGTGTGCTTCTTTTGTATTGTGGTTACAAATGTTTTCTGTTTTTTAGTACACAAGGAGGCCTTTTTTAACTCCATTGTGGTAACAAGAATGTTGAATTTATTGCATAGTGTATTGTATGGCGGCCTGTATGGTTTAGCGGTCACTAGGATAATATCAGTATGGTATGGTGTCACTTAGATATATAGGGCCGGATCCGGAACAACGTCCCTCAGCGGAAATACGTCCGCCAGATTCCGATGACAGTTACTGTGCATGCGTAATAACTATTTTACGTAATCTATGTATCGTTTTGCTACGTAGATTGCGTATATGTGGTCTTAAAGACCGCATATACGCAATCTACATAACGAAACGATACATAGAATACGTAAAATAGTTACTACGCATGCGCAGTAACTGTCATCAGAATCTGACGGACGTATTTCCGCCGAGGGACGTTGTTCTGGATCCGGCCCTCAGTCTGTATTCTGTGGCAGTTTTTAGGATAAAGTGGGAATTGTATAGTGTAGACTAGGATGCTGTTTGTATTGTATAGTAGTGACTATAATTTGCTTTTATTCTGGTTACAAGATCGTGTTTTATGACACTTGCATGGATACTATAATCTATCATCTATTATGCACATACATACACGCACACACTTTCATATATACATACACGCACATACATACACACATACATACATACATATATACATACAAACACATACACACACACTTTCATATACAGGTGAAACTCGAAAAATTAGAATATCGTGCAAGAGTTCATTTAGTTCAGTAATTCAATGAACGAAGGTGCGGGGGACATCAATACGACACCTGTAATTATGTTTTGGAGGCGGAGGGAGGCATTTAAATTTGACAGTATGTGCTGGGTTTGGCCGTCACGTACGTAAATCCATTACGTACGTCAATAGTTACGCTAGGAAAAGTTAAGGTAGGGTTTGGGCAGCATAAAGCAGCCAAAGTACGCACGAGCCAGGGGAGAGCCTAGGGGAGTGCATAGAAATTACGCTAGCGTAAATACGCCATGCGTTGTAACGTAACTAGCCCGTAGGTTTGGATCTACCCCAACATCTTCATTTTTCCTTCCTTTACATATATGCCACCTGTGACCTAAACCTAACTAGGAGACCAGACCTTTAACTGGTCCTTAAGAATGAAACTTTCCTTTCCATTCAGCCAATTCACTATTGTTCTCTGAAGTTAAAACATATCAGTCTAGTTACCAGTGTATAATGTTACTGAGTTACCTGGGAAGGGTTAGGGTAAGGATTAGGGAAAGGTTTGGGGTTTAAATTTTCTACTTACCTTTCGGAGCACCGTGTTTGCAAAAGCAATCGATTTCCCAGCCAGGAGAGAGAGGCTCTTTCGCAATAGGGGACCCATGCCAACTGGAAATTGGCAATTTGCCATTTTATTTATAAGATCAATTATTAAGCATTTAATAATAAGATTTTACGCCAAGAATGAATCATTTATTTGTGCCACTTCCAATTGGAGGTGTTTGTGCATCAGCGTTTCAATCATTTACAATTTTCAGGTAATTGGTGACTTTTGGAATAATTAATATAACCACTGGCAATAAAATAATGTTGTAAACAAGGTAGTTATTCGTTCATTTAATCATTAATATATTATGGTAGTGCTTGAATTGTATTTACTGAAGTAATTTTCAGAATTACCATATACTCCAGATTTAACAGATTTAGGTTTTGCAAACTACATTGGCACGTTTTATAGAGAACTTTATTGCAGGGTAATACAACCCTAAGTTTTATTAATGTTATTAAAATGAATTTTGTTCTATACTTTTGGTTGTTTTATTGTTTTAAATTAAAAATATTGGACCAGCTCCAGATTTAATAGTAGTTGTTTATTTAAAACTATACTGACCCTAGACCAGTGTTGGCTAACCTGTGGCACTCCAGATGTTGTGAAACTACAATTCCCATCATGCTTTGTCAGGTATCTGCTATGCTTTTGCAGTTAAGGCATGCTGAGACTCATAGTTTCACAACACCTGGAGTGCCACAGATTAGCCAACATTTCCTTAGAAACTATATACCCTAAATTTAATTTCAGATTTAAGATATCCTTATATTTATCCCAAGCATGTTTAAACTGTTATACTGTGTTATCTACAACCACCTCAGATGGGAGAATATTCCACTTATCTATCACCCTTTCAGAGAAGTAATTTTTTTGCACATTTCCTCTGAATCTACCACCCTCCAGTTTATATTCATGCCCTCGTGTTCTGTCTAGCTGGTTACTACCCTAGATATATGTGAAAGCTGCTATCATATCCTCCCTATACCCTTCTCTGCTCCAGACATGTTTAGTTCCTCTAGCCTTTCTTGGTATGATTTGTTACACAGGCCATGGACCATTTTAGTTGCTCTTCTTTGCACAGTCTCTAATGTATTTATGTCTTTCTGGAGATATGGGGCCTGATTCAGAGATCCGTCGGCGATCGGGCCGCAAATATAGGCATCTAAGTGGCAGGTCGAAACAGGTTACACCCACCAGAATAAAGTCACTCAGCTTGCAACCTTCGGCCGGACCTAAACTTCCACTTCCATAGACTAGCCTTAACTGGCCGCACTCACTTCTGACCCTATGTGTATTAGTTGCGTATATTTAGTGCCCTAACTCTGTAAGCGCACCCACTTTCCCTCATCTAAATGCCTCCCCCCGCCCATTTCTATGCAAATCCTTAGCTCCGTATATATACACCGCACTTAGGGTCGCATTAGTCTCTGCCCGATTCACAAGTCCGACCTTAACTTCAACCTACATGGCGTTGCACTATTACTACGCATGCGCAGTATCGTTAGTTCCGGATCTCTGAATCAGGCCCATGGCCACCAGAATTAAACACAGTATTCTAGGTGAGGTCGTACCAAGATCTATAAAGGGGCTTAAAGCTTAAAGCATGTCCGCAAGTTGGGACAGGGGAGGTATTTGAATAGTACATTAAGGACTTGGCTAAGCTACATATCCTCATTTATGCACCGGCCCTATTTTAAGTGGGACCATTGTGTAAATGTTAATGTTAGGTCCTGCTGACAGAAAGCCATAAGTGCAAGGGGAGTGTTCTTGTTCATTTATGCAAATTAGGATGACGCTTCCATAAATTATATTCAAAGGTGGAGATTATAGGGCCTCAGGTCACCCTAACCTTTGAAACACATCTTATGCCCCTACAGTGGTTAAATCATTTACTATATTGTCTGTGAAATGGGTCATACCAATATTCATCAAAAACAAAATATGTGGATTATGTTTTGTATGGAAGGGAACATAACAGAATTCAGTTACAAGGTTGACAGTTATCCTGTCAGGACTAAATGGCCAACATTGACTTTATTCTATTTTACAGTTTCAATAGGGCAGTATGGCGGCTCAGTGAGTAACTATCGCTGAGGTCATGAGTTCAATTCTTGGACTAGGTCTTATCTGTGTGGAGTTTGTATGTTCTCCCCATGTCTGTGTTGGTTTCCTCCGAGTGCTCCAGTATCCTCCCACTCTCCAGAAACATGCTGGTAGGTAAATTGACTGCTGAGCAAATTATCCCTAGTGTGTGTGTGTGTGTGTGTATGTGTTGTTGAGAGCTTAGGGGTTGATCCAGAACTACGTGTGCCGTACGTTTATTCGCGGAGCGTATTTTCGTACAGGAAAGTTCGCTACACTCCCCTCGGCACACCCCTTGCACGGACGTATTTTGTCAAGATACGCTTCCCAAACCCTACCTTAACTTTTTCTCACGTAACCGCGTACGCCCGCAAACGGACGTATAGAATACGTGAACGTACACGGCTTAGCACGCCCATACTGTACACTTTACATACAAACCTCCACCTACTTCACGTAAATCGAACGTATTGTTGTCACGTAAAATTGGCACGCCCACATGTAAGTATTAACGTGACACATACGTGAATTTCCCATACATTCACAATTACGCTACGTGAATGTGCGTATTTTCTATGGTGCGCATGCGCAGTGCGTTCGAAACTGCAAATTTACGTCTCCGCCATGCGTAAAATCGCGGAGAAGCGTAGTTCTGGATCAGGCCCCTAGTATGTATCTCCAATAGGGGCAAGGACTGGTGTGAATGTCTAATGTTCTCTGTAAAGCGCTGTGGACAATTTGTGGCGCTATATAAATACGTGATAATAAGAATAACAGGAAAAGAAATGAGAAGTGACCTATCAACATGTGTCTTCATTTTGACTATCAACATTTCATATCAGACCCGTCTGTGCAGGTGTAAAATATGTTATACATACAGTAATAAAAAAAATTCTATTACTAAAATTGGCATACTTACCATTTCATTTTTCATAAGCCCCCGTATCCGTTGCATTACAAACCTCATGACCTGTCACACCGTTGCGAGTCCCCACTGTGATGGCTCTCATTGCAAAATAGGGACAGTTGAAAGTTGGTTTCGGCTGCAGGGGGGACTTAGGGTTAGGCTGCAGGGTTGGGGGAGTTAGGTTTAGGGAGTGGGTGCTTAGATTTCAGAGCACCGTGTTCCGTGCTCCGGGGATAGATTGCTATGCCACATCGAAATAGGGCCATTCGCAACGGGGACCCTCGCTCCGTCACACACGCCGCAGACCCCACCGGAGAAGTGAGTAACATTCGGGGACTTTTAGGGTTAAGCTCTGGGGAAATGAGGGTTAGAGTCACGGAAGGGGAAGGTTAGTGTCAGCCTACTGGTGGCAGAGTCTTAGGGTTACTCTATGGAAAGAGAGGGTTTGGGTTAGGCTGCAGGGAAGAGAGGGTTAGAGTGAGAGTAATGGAAGGGGGAGGGTTACAGTAAGAATTAGGGGTAAGAGTAGGAAACAGATTGATACTCACCTTTTGACGCAGAGTCTTCGGTGTAGCGGGGGTCGATTGCTTTGCCTCTTCGAGGCAAAAGCAGTCAATTTCCCAGCCAGTAGAGAAAGTAGTAATTGGTTAAATAGATTTTGCTTTGGTTCACTTAAGTCATGGGGCAAGCTTGGGCCTCGTGAGCTACCAACGGTCCATGTCTTCCAGGTCTCCTTGTTGGAGCACAGGTGTGTTCATTACTAACTGACACATTCAAAAAAATCTACAGTTGGTCGTGATTATCTCACCTCTAACTATCTGAGGAGACCTGGAAAACATGAACCGTTGGAAGCTCACGAGGCTCGAGCTTGGCCACCCCTGACTTAAGTAATGCTCATTATGAACCCAATTCTGAAAGACTGAAAATAAGAAAATACTCCTGGGCTAAATCATATTGATTTCAGGGGGAGACAATTTGATTGTATTCTTTACATGCAGGGATACTGTATATCTATGAATTGCTTAATGCACACAGATAGTGACCAGTGTCGAAACAGAAAATACAAAAAAAGCAACGTAAATATTAGCTAACTAATCGCTGCATAGCGAGTGAACAAAGGACCGCAAAAGTCGCGACGCTCGTCCACACTTTCGCGGGCTTTGTTACATTCAAATTAAACATAATAACACGTACAATAATAAGCATATAAACACACATGGTTTGTCAATATTAAATGTGTAAAAGTGTTCCTATTTAGTAAAACAGTGTCTTATCTCTACAGATGGAGTAATCAAGGAATAACCACGGAACAGCGTATGAATGCACTATTTATGTCATGTTTATATTCATAGGGTAGCTTAAATCATAACCCATAATGTCTTCGGCAGTAGTTATGCGCAAAGCTAGGTTAGAATATAGAAAATGTTTGTATGAAGGATATGCAGATGACCCTCCAGGAAGAGAACAAAGGAAGACCCCAGGACCAATGATGACCTAAGAACCACCAGAGGATTGAGATCTCTCCAATCAAGTGGAAGGTCGGCGATCCCTTTCATCTATGGACTTAAAAGGACTTTGCTCTTGGACATTCACTCTCACTTTTTCCTGAGAGGACGACTGGATAGAACGTCCTGCCTGCTTGCTGGTCATGCTGCGATGATTATTGTTAGAGGCTGTACCTTGTCATTAACCCTTTCTGTCGAGTAAACACGCTTTTGTAAGTTTGAACGAATCTTCGCCTTGGTGCTATTTTTCGCATTATAGCGGGTAATTGCTTACTGATTCACGGGGGTACTTTTGGGGTACACTGTGTTCACACCAGCTTTACTATTACACTGTTATTTAGACTTGGGCTGGCAAAAAAAATCACCTCTCAATCAACTCTAATACAGTTTGCAACAGATAAAATTTGCCTCCCCTGAAATCAACATGGTTTAGCCCAGGAGTAACTTTCCTCTCTAATTTTTACTCTCTGAATCTGGTCCTATATCCCAATATAAATATAATTTACCAGTAAACAGAAGCATGGCACAACATTGCAATTGCCTGTTGTTATAAAGGGTTAAACCATTTATGTCCAAGAAACGTGCAAATTCCACAAATAATGAAACAGATTTTATTTTCCTATTAGGAACATTCCTCAATCAAGCCTCAGCCATTTAGCCCTCTGCTTTTGTATTAAGTAGAACATATAGTGTCTCCTATTTGTAGGCCATTGTCTTATGTTTCTGGCCTGATGCCTGGCACTGACGCATGATAAACATGAATTTACCAGTCCGTGGAAAAATGGAACGGCACATACCAGGAAAATGGCATAAGAGAATAGAATGTTCCGCTGGCACCCTAGGCAGTGTGTAATAATGGGTATGCTTTGTTTTTGTGTTAGGTGTGTATATATACATTTTCACAGTTAGGGCTCCAAAATAATGCAGTGAATTTGAAGTTTTTGTAGTGATTTTCCACTGATAAATTTCAGTGTGTGTGTATTTATGGAAAATTGAATAATGGGTCTGCGAGGGCCAATCTGGAAGTGATCCTAAGTATTCACTGTTAATTAACAAAGCAAATGTCCAAAGCATGCTATGTTTGTCATCACATAGCATATGCAACATTTCCATAGCAATCATTGGCAAAGATAAAACATTTATGCCATGGTTTCATAGAAGATGTCTGCGTGTGCGTGCCTGCGTGTGCGTGTGTGTATGTGTGTATGCAGTTATAACTGGTTCTGACTGCTTTGTTTACTAGGTGGAATCACAGTCTCGTTATTTTATATACATACCTCGTATATAAGTTTGATTCCAGGATTAAGCCTTATCTGTGTGGAGTTTGTATGTTTTCCCTGCGTCTATGTGGGTTTTTCTCCGGGTGCTCCGGTTTCCTCCCACACTAAAAAAACATGCTGGTAGGTTAATTGGCTGCTGAATAAATTAGCCCTAGTGTGCATGTGTGTGTGTGTGTGTGTGTGTGCGTCCGTGTGCCTGCGTGTGTGTGTGCGTGTGTATGCCTGTGTAAGTGGACTTAGTAAGTAGCTCCAATGGGACAAGGACTGATATGAATGCGAAGAAATGTTCTCTGTAAAGTTCTGCATAATCTGATGACACCATATACAAACCCCTTAAATAAATAGATAAATCATTATATATATATACAGAGTTTGGGGTGACAAGGCAAATTTCTTTCTTTCTACCCAAGCTAAGAACGTTCTGTGTTTCTGGCTACGCCACCTATGTAAATGTATCAGTCCATGTAGTTTTAGGATGAAGAGATGGTGCTACCAGTGAACGGCTTCTCTACCTGTATGCAAAAGAAAAACATCCACAAGAGTTCTGTGCGCAGGCCGGCGTCTGCTGAAAGAGCAATCATCACTAGTGCTGAGATAATCATCACCTCGCATAATGAATGGTAAGTTCAAGAGCTTAGAATGTTCAGTCTGCCATGTGAATGCTTTGCAATCTGCCCTGAATGGAAGAAATAATTAGACATAAGTACTTCTCTATCAATAGGCTACTGCCTGGTGTGGGGACGATATAAAGCCGTAATTAAATGTCTTTTTCCGCACCCTTCATTCTGGGAAAAGGACATTGTTTATACAAACTCGTTATAATAAGCAGTTTCTTCAGCCGGATTCTGATAACTCATTTGCTGACAAATGATCATTTTAAGCTGTATGAATGAAGACAGTGAACTGTGTGAATAGACTGATGTACGTACAGAACATCAAGACAGGAAATGGAAAAGGTGGAATGGTAGAATAGATTATGTTACTAGAAGAGACAGACGCTCGATAACACAGTGTGCAAAGCTTTTTTTCCAGTTGTGTGTTAAACTTAATGGTAAAACTAATTTTAAGTGTGTAAACTACAAGGGCCATATGCGAACTTATTAACGCAAGGGGACTTATGCAAGTAAAATCTGGGCTTGCTTGCGCCAAATGTTAAACATTGGATCTAATTGTGCGCGGAACTCTGTTTCATGTGCAATGAGATCCGTACATCGGTGCGGTGCATGCATTGCACATGCCTTAATCCCGCAATGGGGGCAGGGTTATTCATGCATATTAGCTGCATGGGACGGGGTTAGTCATCCAGAATAGCTGCACAGGGGTGGGGTTATCCATGCAAAATAGCTGCACAGGGGCGGGGTTATTCATGCATATTAGGTGCATGGGGCGGGGTTATTCATGCAGAATAGCTGCATGGGGCAGGGTTAGTCATCCAGAATAGCTGCACAGGGGCGGGGTTATTCATGCAGAATAGCTGCATGGGATGGGGTTAGTCATCCAAAATAGCTGCATGGGGCAGAGTTAGTCATCCAGAATAGCTGCATGGAGCGGGGTTAGACATTCTAAATAGCTGCATGGGGCAGGGTTATTCATGCAGAATAGCTGCATGGGGTGGGGTTAGTCATCCAAAATAGCTGCCTGGGGTGGGGTTAGTCATCCAGAATAGCTGCATGGGGCGGGGGTTATTCATGCAGAATAGCTGCATGGGGTGGGGTTAGTCATCCAAAATAGCTGCCTGGGGTGGGGTTAGTCATCCAGAATAGCTGCATGGGGCGGGGGTTATTCATGCAGAATAGCTGCATGGGGTGGGGTTAGTCATCCAAAATAGCTGCCTGGGGTGGGGTTAGTCATCCAGAATAGCTGCATGGGGCGGGGGTTATTCATGCAGAATAGCTGCATGGGGCAGGGTTAGTCATCCAGAATAGCTGCACAGGGGCGGGGTTATTCATGCAGAATAGCTGCATGGGATGGGGTTAGTCATCCAAAATAGCTGCATGGGGCAGAGTTAGTCATCCAGAATAGCTGCATGGAGCGGGGTTAGACATTCTAAATAGCTGCATGGGGCAGGGTTATTCATGCAGAATAGCTGCATGGGGTGGGGTTAGTCATCCAAAATAGCTGCCTGGGGTGGGGTTAGTCATCCAGAATAGCTGCATGGGGCGGGGGTTATTCATGCAGAATAGCTGCATGGGGTGGGGTTAGTCATCCAAAATAGCTGCCTGGGGTGGGGTTAGTCATCCAGAATAGCTGCATGGGGCGGGGGTTATTCATGCAGAATAGCTGCATGGGGTGGGGTTAGTCATCCAAAATAGCTGCCTGGGGTGGGGTTAGTCATCCAGAATAGCTGCATGGGGCGGGGGTTATTCATGCAGAATAGCTGCATGGGGCAGGGTTAGTCATCCAGAATAGCTGCACAGGGGCGGGGTTATTCATGCAGAATAGCTGCATGGGATGGGGTTAGTCATCCAAAATAGCTGCATGGGGCAGAGTTAGTCATCCAGAATAGCTGCATGGAGCGGGGTTAGACATTCTAAATAGCTGCATGGGGCAGGGTTATTCATGCAGAATAGCTGCATGGGGTGGGGTTAGTCATCCAAAATAGCTGCCTGGGGTGGGGTTAGTCATCCAGAATAGCTGCATGGGGCGGGGGTTATTCATGCAGAATAGCTGCATGGGGTGGGGTTAGTCATCCAAAATAGCTGCCTGGGGTGGGGTTAGTCATCCAGAATAGCTGCATGGGGCGGGGGTTATTCATGCAGAATAGCTGCATGGGGTGGGGTTAGTCATCCAAAATAGCTGCCTGGGGTGGGGTTAGTCATCCAGAATAGCTGCATGGGGCGGGGGTTATTCATGCAGAATAGCTGCATGGGGCAGGGTTAGTCATCCAGAATAGCTGCACAGGGGCGGGGTTATTCATGCAGAATAGCTGCATGGGATGGGGTTAGTCATCCAAAATAGCTGCATGGGGCAGAGTTAGTCATCCAGAATAGCTGCATGGAGCGGGGTTAGACATTCTAAATAGCTGCATGGGGCAGGGTTATTCATGCAGAATAGCTGCATGGGGTGGGGTTAGTCATCCAAAATAGCTGCCTGGGGTGGGGTTAGTCATCCAGAATAGCTGCATGGGGCGGGGGTTATTCATGCAGAATAGCTGCATGGGGTGGGGTTAGTCATCCAAAATAGCTGCCTGGGGTGGGGTTAGTCATCCAGAATAGCTGCATGGGGCGGGGGTTATTCATGCAGAATAGCTGCATGGGGTGGGGTTAGTCATCCAAACACACACACACATACTCCCAGTGTAATAAATTATCTAAATAAATATATAATAATAATAATATTTATAATAATAAAAAGTATTCATATCCGATGGGAATTAGCTTGCGGTGCGCTTTTTCCCATATATTACGGCAGCCGATTTAAATAAAAAAAAATTAAATTACGCACAATTAGCTTTGCACCGCAAATAACGCGAATGTGAGGCTAAATGAATCGGGCCCAATGATGTCTGATTTTTGCAGTAAAAACAACATACTCACAAAAACAAACACATACAGACATACATACACAAAGATATATGTATATTTTCCCCACTGAATAAGAATAGTATGAGACACGCAGGGCAGCCATCGGGGGGGGGGTCTGCCGGGACTACTGTCCCAGGCCCACAGCTGTTGGGGGCCCGCCATCATTTCAGACCCAATGTGCAGGGAAGAGCATCCCTGCGCGCTGGCCAGATAGTAGTGCAGGTCTGCCCATATGACATCACCAGTGATGTCACATAGGGGGCGGAGCCAAATCGGTGTGTCCCGGGACCCAGAAATCCTGAAGGCGGCCCTGGAGACACGCATGGTGGGTGGCCTTTAAATCGTACAGTAAGGACGGGCTTCACCCCTTACCTACGATCCTCTATTCTGCATGCATGGAGATGCTTTATGAATAGTACAGATAGCCCCCGGATCACGGATTCACTACACGCACATAGAGAGCAGTTGGAGTGCCCTGTTCGCCTATGTGCAGTAATGTGAATCGGAAATTCCGTACGTTCCCCTCGTTCGGAGGCTACTTAGAGAATTTTAAAGTAAATCTGGATCAGGTCCATAGGACCTTTTTCACACCTAAGAAACTTCTGCTTCTTAGGTGTGGAGTTTTATGAAATAGGTGTAGGTGATTTACGCAATCTACGTACCAGTTAGGTAGGTTCTTAAGAAGGAAACTACGCATGGTAAGATAAGGTAGTGCTATGGCACGCGTAAGTGCCAAAAGGTACCTAAAAACGGGAGACGGGTTTGGGCAGGACGGGGGAGTTAGGTGCAGATCTGTCCCCATCTTTATGAATACAAGTTCATAAAACTCCTCTATAATGAAGCTACGTGTTTTTGTTACTGCCCACTATAACCCTTCCTTATGTTCACTAATATTTGTTGAGCCGGATCCACCCCACCGGACATATTGCATATACGTCCGGTGTTTAACAATATTTGATACTGTATCTTTTTTACGCAATCTACGTATCTTTTCGTTACGTAGATTGTGTATATGCACCTTTAAGACCGCATATACGCAATCTAGGTAACAAAAAGATACGTAGATTGCGTAAAAAAGACACTACGCATGCGCAGTATCAAATATCGGTAAACACCGGACGTATATGCAATACATCCGGTGGTGTGAATCCGGCCCGTTATGCTA
>WWET01005092.1:24338-42212 GCA_011038615.1 Limnodynastes dumerilii
ACACTCACCTTCATCGTGAAGACTCACGATGATCAGTGAGTGTTTCCCCTGCATCACCGGCGCTTCACTCGTATGTGAAGCGCCGACGATGCAGTAAAATAGTCACGCAAGCGCCGTACACGCACGGCGCATGCGCAATGGTTACCTGCCTCACGGAGCGGTGGCATAAGGAATCAAGTTGATTCCTTAATGCCTTTTTTTTTATTCTTAGCGATCCCCCTGAACCACCAATGTTTCCCCCCTTTTTATCCACTGAAGCACCAATGACAAGAGGAGATTCAGAACCTATATAAAATGATTATATATACGGTATATATATATAATCATTTTATAAATATTTTATATAGGTCTGAATCTCCTTTTGTCATTGGTGCTTCAGTGGATAAAAAGGGGGGAAACATTGGTGGTTCAGGGGGATCGCTAAGAATAAAAAAAAAGGCATTAAGGAATCAGCTAGATTCCTTATGCCACCGCTCCGTACGGCAGGTAACCAATGCGCATGCGCCGTGCGTGTACGGCGCATGCGCGACTATTTTCCTGCATCGTCGGCGCTTCACATACGAGTGAAGTGCCGGGGATGCAGTGGAAACACTCACCGGACATCGTGAGTCTTCACGATGAAGGTGAGTGTTTATAAATCTGGGGAGTGAAGTGTCCAGGCTCTCTGCGATGATAAGCGAGCCTGATGCAGCTTCCTTCACAGGGAACGAGGAAGGTAAGTAAATAGACCCCATAATTTGCTATCGATTATCTTTTATAGTGCTATATTACATTAATTTCTTGAAATATTGTCTCTCAATAGAAACTAAGTTCAGCAACCTGATTAGACTTTTATTTTTATTTTATTTATATTATTCTTTTATTTTATTTATTTTAATAAGACTATCCTCTACTCTCCAAACCTTCAAGTGCTCCCTTAAAACTCACCTCTTCAGACAAGCTTAACAAATTCATCAACCCACTTCCTAGCTTTTGTCTACCCGAATTACAAATAGATTCTTATCGAGTTTCCTGGCACTGCTGTGTGACTGATCATACAGAGCACTGAGCACTTTTACCATATAACCTGTCTGCTCCATTTGTATAACACAGTATATATAGCACTTGCCCTTATTTATTAATCCCCAATGTCCTATAGAGTGTAAGTCTGTGAGCAGGGCCCTCTTACCCATCCAGTCTGTCTGTTACCCCCCAGTCAAAGATTGTAAAATTGTAAAGCGCTATGTAATCTGATGGTGCTATATAAAAACCTTTTAATACATAAATAAATCTAATTTAATTTATTTAAATTTCAAATTAATTAATTAATTAATGAAAGTATTTGCAACCTAAATTTAAAGAACATGATCCAGGCTGCCATGTGTATTCGTCAGAAAGTCCGCATGTGACAGGGAACTGAGCTTCTCTGTCTCTCCCTCTCTCATGTATGGAATTTTGGACACTTACTGTACGTCTCCAGCAATCTACTATCAGTTCTGCGTCCGTCCAAACGTAGGTCCACCCACTCTCCATCATCTGCATGACTATCCCTACCCCCTTTGTGGGCATGTGGATCTGAAGTGACGCCTCATCAGAAGGATTTCCTAGTGTGCAGGGCTAAGTTCCATAGTTAGGAGATCTGTTGTGTAACATCTGGCACACGCATGTGCAGTGCTTTGAGGCAGAAGCAATCGATTTCCCAGCCAGTTCTGAACTTGCTGGGAGAGAACAGCCCTCTTGATAGGTGAATTCCTCTGCTCATCTCGAATTCCTTGGTCTTCATTGCATCTTTATAGTTCCTTTGTCTCATATCCGGAAGTCAATCAGCGAAATGTACAGGTCCTAGCCTAGCTAGCAGGGTCAATTATCCTATCTCAGCATGGACATTCAATATTATATTCCATCTCTGTCTATAACTTGCGTACACTATATGCGATCTTTTATTAAATCATAGCATCACTAATACAACATAAAAAGCTACACCACAAGTCTAAACATGACAAGATTATACCATGCTGACGACGATCGTTGGATTATAGCTGACTGGAACCTCTTGTGGATAAAACATATCTTTTAGTAACTTGAAACACATTTTATTTATTAACATACATTGCGCCCGCATGAGAATATGAAGGAAAACCTATTTATTGTTGAGCAGAATAATAGCATTAAAAAGTCCGAAAATACACGCTGCCAGGGCCAGGCCCTAGCTATAGGCAGTATAGGCGAGTCACCTAGAGTGGCATCTTGTTGGGAAGAGGGCATCCCAGGGCAAATAAGAAAACCCAGCACATGTGTAGCAGCTCCTCCCCTTTGTAAAGCAGAGTGGTGCCAATCTTCAGCCAGCTGCCTGTCCAGGTACCATTGTACCTCCACTGTGACCCTTTAATAGCAGAGTTGATTTTGATTTTCTGCTAGGGGCACCAACCAAATCTTGCCTAGGGCACCAAATTGGCTAGGGCTGGCCCGGCACGCTGCTGCCTGCACCTGCGTGCAAGCCCGTGCGTTTTACCGTTCTTAGAGATCCTTTCTTCTTTTCCATGCATAGATTATACTATCGACCTTTAATATTTATTTACTATTTTATATTTGATTTGACTTTGACAAATTGAATATAAGACGTCACTGATTTAATAAAGAATGAAAAAAGCCATTTCATTTAGAGCTGATTTAGAATTGAGCCCAGGTCTGATAACATGGGACTGATAACATGGGACTGCTGTACTCGGAACTGGATCCTACTTGCTGTGTGGGTGAGGGGTGTGCATTTGAGTGGACCTCAGCTGCAGCAGCTGAGTGATTCATTGGTTTAGGTATTTCTCGTCCTCGTATCTTCCCTTCCTGATTGTTGGCTGATGTTGGGACTCTCCTGTGATATTCCACCTACAACTGGACTCACAGCAGCACTAAAAGGCCTACTTTCTAATTGAAAGGTAATGAAACACCCTTCCTACCAGAGCAGAGTATACAGAAGCGGACACGGGCGTCACTTTGCGTCCCTTTTTCCTGTGCTCGCTCCCTTCCTGCATATGCGCAGTGCGAAACCCCCAAAAATAGGTGTAAGTGCAGCTCTGGATAAGCTCCAAACTCTGGATCAGCCCCGGTTTAAACAGGTGCACCTTTCTGTGCAGTTACATCTGGACCCCTATGTATCAAACCCTTTGTGATTATTACGCTTTGATCTGGACGGTCGGAAGCATTCGTCATCTCATCTGATTGTCAAAGTGATCAGTGATGCTCCAATTATTTATATACAAAACTTACAGCAGTAAATAAATCCATCCCTAAGACATATAAAAAAAAAAGTATATATGTACCAAGGATAAAATGATTAATACTAAAATGTATCGCTGCAAAAAATAAATAAATAAGCAAATAAAGAGATTTAAATGTAAGATCCACAGATGGGCATTCGCCCGTTTTATAGGTGGTATCACAGCGGGAATTCGCACCACACATGCTCAGATCGGAATGATGGATGTAAGGTTACCCATGTGACTGTCTGCGCATCTGTGTGCTGGGAGCTGGGTGTTTCACAATATTTGAATGAGAAAAGGGGCATTTAACTCAATTAAATATGCACAGTGGCTGTCTAAGGGGCCTGCGCTTCCATATCAGGGGTTGGTGTAAGCCATAGACACAGGTCATTTTCAACAGGAAAATGATTCTATAGGTAATAAAAAACAGTGATCTACACATGGTTAAAGTATCAGTCTAAAAATGTATGATCATTTCACAATTTTAAAGACATTTCTGGTGATAATAAAAATAACTGTCAACACGAGCAGCGAGCAAGATGCCGTGCCATTCTTTATGTAGGATGAAACAAACATTATTGCTCATAACTATGGTTCCATGAACAGGATTTCTGATCTTTGCTACACTTAGCATTTTGCAATTCCACATTCATGGGATAATTGATGCAATGAACTTTACCCGTTACCCAAAAATATTTTTTGATGGTCATTTTGATGGACCTTTAACTAGTGAATTATACTTTACCGATTTACCCTCTCTGAAACAGATCCATAGATGAATACCTGTATAATTGGGGAAGGGAAACGAAAAGTATAGTTTTATATAAACCACTGGGCAAATGGAAGGGCCATGTGGCTCTTATCTGCCGTCACTTTCTATGTTTCTATGAAGAGCAGAGCAAGGCAGCGCCCAGAGATAACTGGTCACACAGGAAAGCTATAATCTGGAATGCCCTGATTTTGTCAGGATATTCCCACTCACAGATAAAACAAGTCTCTGCTTTCAGGACTGAAGACTGGACGCTTCTCACTTTGTGCAAACCTACCCTGAGGCTGTTTTTCAAGAGTGTAGTTACAGGAACATGAAAGGAAGAAGTCGAGTCCTGTAAATGGGATCCTGATGCTTCGGCCAATAAAACAAAGCCATAAAAACAAAACAAAAAAATAAAAAAAACCTAATAAACCATTAGAGCAATGTCTAACACATCTGTAAGCACAGAGGCTACAGGAAATCATCAAACAGACACAATGGTCACCTTTAGGTGGAATGGCTAATGCTAACGCTTTCCATGCGGAGGTCTGAAAGTCCGCACAGAAGAGGAGAATGAACTCTCCTGTCACTCCCCTCTTACATGCGGACTTGAGGGTAGATACACTGCCATACTGTAATTTAAATCTTCGGCACACTGCATACATAAGTCAGGTGCAGTGGCAAATGCAGGATTTTGAAGGGGGGGTTTCCAATATGTGTAATACATGTGGGGTATATTAGCATATTTCCCAACATTTTGGAGCCCGAAAACGGGACATATAAACTTCGTCCCGTTCAAGCTCTGCTGTCGCCCTGCCCCCACTGGTATACCTCCCGGTGCAAAACTTACCCCTAGCCTGTAAGTGTGTGTGTTAGGGGAATAGACTGTAATGCGGCAGAGGTTGAAGTACTGTTTAAAATTGAGCTATTTAATATGATGTTAAAAAAAACTTATGTAAAATGATAATACTGATAATATGGTCGTACTGTCTGACTGCCAAAATATCTAAGACTTCCATTAACGTTCTCTGTGAAAGCAGGAAGTTTATCATGTAGATTTAAAAATAATAAAAATAAAATAAATCTATATTAAGGAATTCTGTTGTTATTGTCTGTAACAAGTCCTGTTTTTGATATTTTTTAAGTAATTTATAATTTACTTCTTTTACAAATTAAAATAGTAGTTTTATATTGTAGGAACAGATCTAATAGCAATAGCAGTATACAATGCATTACAGAGCACATTACACTATGGACCAGAGCTTGTCTCAGTGTATAAGCACTGTTGAATTTGTTGTGAACCATTCACCATCCTCACCTGCTTTCCTATTGCAGCACAGGCCAGGACCCTCATCCTGCAACCAGAAACCCCCCCTGTGTGTGCCCCTGAGGTGTCGGATGGAGATCTGGTAGTGTTTAACTAACTTAACTCACAATTTAAAGGAACAATTAGGGAAATGAGACACCCATACACACTGCTGCTGGATCTGTGTAAATCTATTCCCATAAGCCACTGCTGCACGGATATGCACATCCACAAAGACAGGAAGATGAATAGGAATCATTGAACTGAAGATCTGAGAAGCATCCACACAGATGCTTTCCACCGACAGCGGGACAGCGGCGATCGCAAAAATTTGGCTGTTTCAGAAATCAAATCCCACAGTACAGACTGGTAAGATGATGGAACTTTCTGACGGTTGTCGTGTAATCGGCATGATAACCGTCAAATGAGTGTAGGTCCCCATTACGAACGGCCGATAGCCAGTTCTTAACTTGCTGGGATAGCCTAACCCTAATTCCCCAACCCCCCCCCCCCCCCCGGCGCCGCACNNNNCCCCCCCCCCCTCCGGAGCCTAACCCCATGTCCCCGGAGAGGGTCACTCACCGAAAATAAATGGGTGAGTATCATCACATACACACCCATTCATGAAAAAACTATTCTGCGATGGTTCTCATTCGAAATAGGGACAGCCGAAAAGCAGCTTTCAGCTGTCCCTATTTCGCAATGAGAGACATCGCAACGCCGTCAAATAACCCTCCGGTTTGTACCCAGCCTAAAATGTGGATCTTATGCTGGAAGTTTGTAACCTACAAAGCCTTTCCTACTCATTCAGCTGCATAATTTCTTATATTTCCTATCGCCCATGGTCCAGTCAATTACCAGGCTTTAATACTGATCCATGTATGACAAGTAGAGAGCAGTAGAGGAAGGAAAGAATATTAGTTCTGAAGGAAAAGTATATATAAAACATATTTTCAGTTTGTCCAACATCCAGGCCAATGCAGAAGACCAATATGGATTCACTTAGATTCTATTACAAAAGTATACCTTGCCGCAGAAGTGAAACAGACCGCTTTCCTTATTTCTGCTGTGTTGTTTCAAGTAAAAGCCAAAATGACAGCTGCTTTGTGTCAGAAAGTCTTTAGAAAAATGTCTTCCTGACACAAAACAGCTGACAGTTGTGGTCTGCTTTGGAGCAACTCTGCAAGAGACAGAAGCTGCTAAGCGTTTGATGCCCTTCCCTCTGTGCCTAGATACATTTTATAAAACTCCCAATGTACTAAGCCATAAATTCTAATGGTGCAAAATGTCAACAAGTTATTAAACAAACACACGTGGCAAAAGGAAAACAATGACCAGCACATTGGTCCACATAAATCAACATGTGACAAGCAGTCCACTACCTTCCACATTTGATTCCTGGGTCATGGAACTCCACCCCCACAAGAGACTCCCATCTTATCCTCCCCACAACAGTCGGTGACCAGAATTATGTGTTAATGTTACTGTTACGATACTTGGGCAATCATGGACATATGGCTTTCTGGATATTAGGATGTTTTCCTAATCTGTCCCTAGGGGCTGCTCTTGGACTATAAGTTTCTAATTTATTTTCAGCCCCTGAGCAGCAAATATAAAGGATATCCTCTAACACACTAGGTCCAGCACCTGAGTTGCAAATATAAAGGATTGCCTCTCACACACCAGGTCCAGCACCTGAGCAGCAAGTATAAAGGATTGCCCCTCACACACCAGGTTGCTGTTCATTGTTTTTTTTGTTTGCCTGCCACGTGTGTGTTCTCTAGTTTCCTGCTTGATACCTCAATATTATTATGTGTTCCATTTGATCATTGTGCAGTGTATTGGTAATTCTTAGTGTTTCTTGTTTGACAGTTGTATTTCATGCATTCGGTTACCTTTGTGTTGTGGTTTGCTCTATTGTTGATTCCTGGGTTGCACTCTAGTGCCTAGTATTTTCTGTTAACCCTGCCTTGTGTATTGCATTTGAGATGATTCTGTTTGTATTTCTATTTTCCAGTGTTTTCTTGTATCTGTTCCTTTGTACCTTATATTGTTTCTGATTTATGTAATTGTTATTTTCCCTGTTGCACCCAGCTCACTAGTTTTCAATAGCCCAGGTAATGTCAAGTTTGGGTAATAATAAACACTTTGGGGTAGATCCAGAACTACGTTTGCCGTATGTTTACTCGCGTAGCGTATTTTCGTGTGTGTAACTTCTATACACTCCCCTAGACACACCCCTTGAATGTACGTATTTTGTCAAGATATGCTTTTCAACTTTTGCCAACGTAACCGCAGTGATCCGCACACGTACGTATGGGCAACACGTATTTACGCAGCTAAGCACGCCCATACTGTACACTTTAAATACAAGCCCCTGCCTACTTAAAGTATTTCAGACGTATTTTTGACTCACGTAAAAAATTGGCACGCCCACACGTAAGTATTTACATCACACATACGTGAATGGCCCATACGTTCACAATTACGCTACGCTACTGAGCGTATTTTTATGGTGTGCATGCGCAGTACTTACCTAAAGGCGATTTTACGTCTCCTCCACGCGTAAATTCGCTCAAAGGCATTGTTCTGGATCTGGCCCTTTGTTTGCTATATTTCATGTCTTGTTGTTAAGGCTTTAGTGTAAGTTCTGTCTTCAGTGGTCTACTTGGGGCTTCCTCCAGGAGTTGTGTCCTGCCGATTGTTTGCAGCAAAGTCTGTCCCCACCATAAGGGGAAAGGGAAAACTAAGCCTCAGTTTTACTCCACTCCCTGAGAAGCAGTAATAAAGTAATTAGAGTACCCCAATCACCAATCCAAAATGTGGTTCTGGAGGGTTGGTTATTGCTAGACATTAAGAGTGATGGTGATGGCTGCCATAACCCTAAATTTATGCCCTCAATGGTTTGGTACCAAAACCCTTGTTTAACCTTTACGCACCTACATAAACAAACTACAACCCTCCCAATTTGCAAATAAATCTTGTGTAACAAGTCTCTAGTCTTGGTACAGACTCTTAAAAATGTTTGTAGAATATAAATGTTGATCATCCCAAATCTCTGTTGGTTTGATTGAACAGGATACATACTTCAGTTGGCTTCAATGGGCATCATTCTAGGCCTGGCGTTACAACTAAGAGTTATTAAGTGGCCATCTAGGTCCAAGACTGGTTCGGGGTGGGGGGTAGCACATCAGAACACACTGCGGCAACGCTGCCATAAGCCTGCATTAACTCAAACGTGCGGATCAGCGGTCCGTATGACCGCTGATCTGCTACTGTGTGGGAGCCCCTTCCCACACTGTTCACTTACCATGCTTCCTCCCGCCTGCTTTAGTTTCGTCCGATTGTTTATACGCTAGGGTTACTATAGTAGTAATGAAGTAAGTGAGTGACCTGCTGTTATTAAGTCTGAATACGGTCCTAGATCACTTAATTCATATTATTTTATTTAACTATAGATTATATTATAATATATAAATATATCAAATATTACTTTGTGCATTCTACGTATATCTTGTGTGTGGATCATTGGTGAGGGTGGCAGGGGGAAAGCAGTGGGTGGTGTTGGGGGGGTGGGGTGAAGCCTTAGCAGAGGGGAAAGATGGAATCCACTCCGCCAAGGGTGCCTAAAGACCTAGCTCTGGCCTTTGGTCCCATTACTGATCTTGCCATACATTTAGAGACTGTCCTGACAGCAAGAACGTTTGTCCTGACTGTCAGCAATGTGAACCCGGTGATTGTTCATTGTGTTTCCGAAAGTGGGATATTAGCATAAATAGAAAAAACGCCCGGATTCGTGTGTCATGCTGAGAACAGAGATGGGGATTCTGGGCCATGTACATTCTGCAGTACATTGATGTGGTTAGAACTCAGATTTGTAGAACATTATGTTCCGGTTTTAGTAAAAATGTGTTTATTTTGCTTGCAAATGGCGCAAACACACTGTATAATCATATGTATTTTACAATCATTTAAATGGCATTTTCTGAATAGCTAAGTAGTTCATTGTTGCTTAAATCCCACAGTGAATACTGCTGTTCAACTGTAATTACAACCCCAACAAATCACACACTAATTTACCGCAGGAGGTCTTGCGCAAGTTCTCATCCGTAATTTCCAGTCAGTATCGTTTACTGTTTATAAATCATTTCTTATATTTTTTAAATACTACTTTATGCACTTATAAGGAACGATCTCAAACAGGTATTGGGTGTTATACAGGACTTTCACAAGTTTGGCAGATGCTTTGCACTAGATTATGTATTTTTGGAAAGATTAACGTCCCAGTCATAACCATCCAATGTGCTATTATTTTTCTGTTTTAGTCAATAGAAATGTCAAGTAAACACAACTCTTTGCCCATTGCCATATCTGGTATTAAAGGACGTTTTAAGAAGTGAGGGGGCCCTTGTGCAGGATTTGTACATGCCCCCCCTTATCTGAGACAGGACTGTCCCGATTCCTGGACCTCAAAAGAGGCAGAGCCTAACTGCACTGTAAGCCCTGCCCCTCTTTGTCCCACGAATAGGGACAGTCCCACCACAGGGGAAGGGGGGCTCATTCGGCATCTATTTCCTCCCTCCGGAAGATCTTAGAAGGAAGAAATTTTTGCCAAATGGCCCCCCATTCCCCTGCCAACCCTGAGTGCAGGATGAATGTCACAGGGCCCCCTGTTCTGAGGGGCCCGTGTGCACTGCACACCCTGCACTCATTATAGATACGCCTCTGCTGGTATTAGTCCCAGTTCACTGTGTATTACTATATGCTTGTGGGATTTACAGTAATGATATTTTCTCAATAAATCAAGTAATTCCACACAGGATGCAGCTGCTGGGTCTATTTCGGCATTGAAATAGCCGACAGCTTTATCATGGCTGTATCAGTGCCGACACCTTTCAAATAAAGAATAATTTTATTTTGAAACAGGGACAATGTTGAATGTTTCTATTTGGTCAAGGTAACCTTCCAAAAGAGGATCAGGAAGGTGTTTGTTAGAGTTAGGGTTAAGGATAGGTTAGGCTGCAGGGCAGGGATTAGGTTTAGGTTTAGACAATGAGAAAATGTCTGGCATAAACATAAATCTTGGGAATAATGGCCCACATATAAAGACCGCATATACGCAATCTACGTAACAAAACGATACGTAGATTACATAAAATATTTACTATGCATGCGTAGCGTCATGAATCGCGGTGCGAAACACTGCACTTACCCGCTCTCCACCGGCGGTCCAGCGGTCCAGGTTCATGGAGACGGTCACTGACACAGTGACAGTCTCCAATACTCACCACCTTGAGACACGGCCACCTTCCTCGGGCGTCCCGCATGGAGTTCTGGCGCCAAGTGCCGCAGAGCTCCGGACTATGGCGGCCGCCAGCTTGCTTTGCCCATGTGACTCTGAGGCACCAATAGAAACTCAACTGCTTCGGTCCTCCAGCCAATCAGTGTGCAGGGCGCACTATTTAAATGCTGAGCACCTTCTCATCATTGCCAGAACAACTTGTTCACCCAAGGTGCCTGGTAGCCTGTGTTCCTGGTGTATTCCTGTGATCCTGGTACATTCTCGATCCTGATCCAGTCCTGGTACATTCCTGATCCTGATCCAGTCCTGGTACATTCCTGATCCTGATCCAGTTCTGGTACATTCCTGATCCTGATCCAGTCCTGGTACATTCCTGATCTTGATCCAGTTCTGGTACAATCCTGAACCTGATCCAGTCCTGGTACATTCCTGATCCTGATCCAGTCCTGGTACATTCCTGATCCTGATCCAGTCCTGGTACATTCCTGATCCAGTCCTGGTACATTCCTGATCCTGATCCAGTTGCATGCAAAGCATACAAATAACTTGACTCCCCCTGCAATCAACATGGTTTTGCCCAGGAGTAACTCGGTCCTGATCCTGATCTAGTCCGGTCCAGCCAGCATGCCAGTCCGGTCCAGCCAGCACACCAGTCTGGTCCAGCCAGCACGCCAGTCTGGTCCAGCCAGCACACCAGTCCGGTCCAGCCAGCACTCCAGTCCAGCTCTGCCAGCACTCGAGCCCAACTCTACCATCAATCCAGTCTGGAGCACTTACTTCAGCCAGACATAGCCAACCCTGCTCCACTACTATTGGACTTTTGTGTTGCTTCTCCAATCCGGCATAGCCGGTCCCGCTTCACTCCTATTGGACATTCCCTCATCTGGCCTATCCGGCCCTACTCTGTTGACTACTATTATCTGTTTTGTATCCCATGCAACAACCTTTCATTAAACCCGCTAATTTCCATTTTACTCATGCTCGTCAACTCACTCCCTTGGCACCCGAATCCGATTTACAAATTCCCGCAGCCGTGACACGTAGTAGCTATTATTGATAATTTAAGGACGTATGTGAAATACATCCATGGTTTTGAATCCGAGCCAAAATGTTGCTACATGATGTAATAATATCAAATACAAGGGTATTCATCTTGGGCCAGATCCTTAAGTGCGTGTAGGGGGTCCATAGTTACACTCCTGTAGTGGGGAGTGCACGCCCCCTTCAGAGCCCTACTTACGTGTCCAGATTCCTACCTTAACTTTTATCATTAGTTGTAACGGGACTTCACTGCCCCCGACCCCTCATTTACATGGCCATCATAACTGAAGGGTCAGACCTTTTAGCGTAACAACTCATGCTGTCGGAATATCTAGCACACGCATGCACAGATGTTCCGAGACATGGGACTTATGCAAATGACTTGCGTAAGTCCACTGTTGCACTTAGTTCTGGATCTGGCCCCTTGTCTTGAAAAAAACAGTAATTATATGTGCGTATGAGGTGAGCCAATCATGTTGATATTTCACACAATTGGTGTTCATTGTTGTTTACAGATGTGTCCACATTCACCTTTTGCCAAATCGGGATAAGTCTGCCATACATAGCGTGAAATCACGATGTATAGCGGCACCACCTGGTGGGGAAAAGTGAAAGGGACTAAAGAAATCAATAAAAGTCTGTATATTCATCAATTTGCTGTAATCCTGCCTTCAACAGATGTTTTGCTGGATTTTCGACCACATGCGCTCTTATTTGCAGCCTCTTTAGCCTTTACTATCCATAGAGTTTCCCCAGTGTTTGCCCACTTCCCAGCTCCACAATACTGGCATTGGCATCGTCTGCCATCTTGGATGTGGCAAGAACTTCTTCAATGTGGGCAAGAGGAAAGGGCAGTCCTGATACTGGGATCTTCCTGACGCCGCTAAAGGTAAGTAAACGGGACTCACAGGGAGGAGGAGGGAATGTGTGTGTGTTTTTTTTTTATTCTTTTCCGCCCTTCACCGTTGGGCATGCACAGTAGCGTCCCAACGTGTGGACACTACTGCTCATGTGTTTAACGGTGAGGAGCAGATTTGCTTTTATTTAGATAGATGGATGTGTGTTTATAAATTAAACAAACAAAATTAAAGTTGCCATTATTTGTGTATAGTTTGTGAAGGTTAATTTTGAACTTTTATTTACTTAAAATTATGTGAACAAACACCATTACATTTACTTATATTTAACTGTATTGGTGGTTTGTTTTGCTTTTTTTTTTTAAACGATTATTTTTATTTTTTATGAAAGTCTCTATATGTAGTGGATCATTGTATTTCTAACTTCATGCAGTATGCGTTTATGTGTGTTGTAAAATATGTCATGATTATTCTTTTTGCAACTTTTATTGTTAATGGTTACTTTTGTTTACAGATGTTAGAGAGAGTACTTGCTGTTTTTAGATATAAACATTTCTTTGCTTTTCCAAAGCCTAATCAGTGCATTTAGTTATGTGTCATTGAATCATAAGCAATTTTAAGCACCTAAACGCACAATCAACTCACAGCTAATAAAGCCTGCATGTACCTAAATATACGCAGGAAACGCTTAAGACCTTACCTTGCACTCCCGACACAGGTAGAGTGGTTAATCAGTTTCTTTTCTCTGAATCAGTATTGCAGATTTTTCACGTGCGTATATTTAGGTAAGTTCGCAATTTTACTCTTAAATGTGAATCATGTCCAGATTACTTAAGGCTGTTCCCAGGACACAGTGTACCCTGTCCTCTTACTTGTGTAAGTTAGGTTAGTGAATTCTGTACTTTAGCCTCCTTTGCAAAGACTAACATGTAGAACTGGACCTTAAGACAGGATCCGATTCTATATATTTAAATGAATTTACAGTACAGTAAAGGCAAAAACCTGGTTCTGCTCTTAAATAAAATCCCAATTTAATCCATAGCATCTGAATGCCAAACAGTGAACGGAAATAAATCCTTTTAAAGTCCAGATCTATTGACTCCTTTTTCAATCAACTATTAACTCTTTACATATAAATCGACCATTGTAAACATCAGCCGGCGTAAGCGAGGGTAAATACGCTGGTACAGCAGCGTAGTTACTAAATCCCCTCCGCCCATCCCTCATTACACTCCTTCCCCCCGCCTCCCTACACTAACCTTTGTGTAGTAACAGCGAGGAACGCCCCCTCAGCCGTTACTACGCTGATGCTACGGACGCCCAATCCTAGATCGGGCGTTGCCGCATGCGCAGAACGGCTTTTCAGGGCGTAGGTCTGAATCAGCCTCGTTAACCAGAGAGCAGCAGTTCCACTTCGTGCAGAGAGGATAAGGTAGGATTCTAGACATGTAAGCGTCCAGAATTGCGTCCCGATAAGGGGAGTGACTGGGGCGTGAACCCCTTCTTCCGCGTCGACTTACAGATCTCTGTGTGCACGGAACTTGCACTAAGCTCTGTTTCGGCACCAAAGTGACTTATACCTGGATTGTGCACTAGTCTTGTGCTTTTGTTTGCTCCAAAATTGCACCACGTCAGCTGTCATAAGTGTGAAAGTGTAACCTAAGAAGCAGCCATTACTCTTCCCCCTTCTCCTTCCTCACTGCCCCCGCTTAGCACATAGATTAGCCTTCCTCTCACGTTCACGGTTTTCCCCATCTGTCGTTCAGAAGTGGCCTCCAGTAATCTTGATGGGGTTGACGTCATACCAATCACGAGAGATACTTGAGATTTTTGATGAACCGGTTGTAAGTTCAACTATGTAAAGTTTTATGAATACAAGAGACACTGAATATAATGACATCTGCGTGACATGAGCTGGTTGAAGCATGTTTGAATGGCTACAGCACGTGCATGATACTTATAATTACCTGATAATGAATGGCAGTAGCTATGGTAATAATACCACTATCAACTCCTATTCCATAGTCCCTGTTCCTTTCCTGTTGTCTGTATTGGGAAACAAGTTTATACTGTCTAAATAGAATTAGAGTCAATTTCTGATCCTTGGGCCAGATTTACTAAGCTGCTGGTTTGGAAAAGTGAAGATATTGCCCATAGCAACCAATCAGATTTGAGCTTTTTTCTAGTATGTAAAAAGAAAGTGAGAACTAAAATCTGATTGGTTGCTATAGGCAACATCTCCACAAACCCGCAGCTTAGTAAATCTGGCCTCTTGTCTTTATAACAGTTTAAAAAAAAACCTGTTTATGTTCAATAAAGTCTTTTATGCTAATACACTGTAACATGGCTTATCTAGGTGCAGATTTGCACTTGTTTTTGCAATTATTCTCATTTTGAATCAGCAATTAGCAATGGACGCCTAATATGGGGAAATAAAGAATAATAGAAACTAAGGGGGAAATTTAATAAGAATCCTGGTTAGTGGTGGCTGCATTTTGAATGGTGAAAGGTCACTTCTGATTTGCTGAGAGACTATGGGGAAGGCAGGCTTGACAATTGTTATTGGGATGCAGGGACGTCTTTAAAGTATGCAAATATAGCCGTTACAAGGCTACACCCATGACACTCCCCTCACACGGACGGGTTGTCGGTGACTTATGGGAGCCTCGACCATCCTTATCTTTAAGTGTGCATTTCCGAGCGTATAATGCCTCCGTACATGCGTATCTAACTAACCGTATCCACTGTACCCTCAAATGGTCACTTAAATGCCTCCTCCCACCCACTTTCACGGATCTTTCTCCGGACGGAATACAACCACGGATTTTCCCACGTGCGATTTACAAATCCGTGCTTAATGGAATTCCGTGTGTAGAATCAACGTAGATTGCATACATTTAGTTACGACGCATGCGCAGTTCATTGGATCGTAAAAAAATACTTCCCAATATTGTTTGAAGTAGGCTGAAAATAAACATTTGCTATTGGAAATGAGAACATGGAGGGTTAGGTTATAGGGGAAGGGGGGTTAGGGTTTACATGAAGCGTTTGGGTTAGGGCTGAACAAAGGGAAGGGTAGGGTTAAGCTGCAGGAATTGGAGGGTTAGAGTTAGGAGAGGGATAAGGGTTAAGGGTGGGGTTAGGTAGCATTACTTACGTTTAGGAGGATGACCTCAGTAGTGGCTTTCTGCAATTGCCAGCAGTCTTCATTCAGCTGTGGTACAATGGTCTTTCAAAATAAAGAACTTCATATCAGCGAACCACACTTTTCTTATTAGTAAGCAGTCCTTTTTTTCTGACTATTGCTTTCTTCCACTGGGTTACATCACAAGACCAGAATTTCAAAAACAAAGAAAATAATAAAAAACTGAAAAGTAAAAGTAAATGATCCTATTACGGAACATGCAATGCTTACTAATTATTCTCTTCACGCTTGGGTCATATTAGCCTGTCCCAACCAACTCTTTTGAGTGATTTCAAGTGGTTTTACAACATTAACATAAGAAACATTAATAGTGATAGCAGATAAATTATGTAGGGAGACGTAAATTTATTTGTACACAATATAATAGTTAAACAAAATATATTAATGAAATGGAATGGAATATTAACACACAGGGGTGAACACAGGGTGTGGGGGTGCTCTTTAAACTTCCCCTCCAACCCTAGGACAGATTAGTAATATCTTTCTTAGAGGACTCTGTGTTTTTTCAATTGTGTATTTCAGTTTCTCTCCACTAGTGGACACCCTACAGCGACCTGTGTTCAAGCCTGCTCTTTCGAATCTCAACTTCCTGTTCTTTAATCCCACCCACAAAAACAGCAGAGGACAGTGGCTGATCAGATAAAATGGCAGCTTGCTCTGTCTCAGTGTGTGCTGAGCTCACCTTTACCATCTGCCCACATTGTGAGACACTGATAACAGGCTCAGCTGAACTATGTACATCAGTGCAGGGTAAGATTCCTCTCCAGACTGCTGGGCCTAATTCAGAGATCCGTCGGCGATCGGGCCACAAATATAGGCATCTAAGTGGCAGGTCGGAACAGGTTACACCCACCAGAATAAACAGTCACTCCCCTTGCAACCTCCGGCCGGACCTAAACTTCCACCTCCATAGACTTGCCCTAACTGGCTGCATTCACTTCCGACCCTATGTGTATTAGTTGCGTATATTTAGGGCCCTAACTCTTTAAGCGCGTCCACTTTCCCACATCTAAATGCCTCCCCCCGCCCATTTCTATGCAAATCCTTAGGTCCGTATATTTCCGCCGCACTTAGGGTCGCATTAGTCTCCGCCCGATTCACAAGTCAGACCTTAACTTCAACGTACATGGCGTTGCACTATTACTACGTATGCGCAGTTGATGCAAAATCGATCCCACCCTAAATATACGCACGGAACTATCGTTAGTTCCGGATCTCTGAATCAGGCCCAGTGTCACCTCTATTAGACAACAGGCTTCCTGCATGTATGATCTGAGCTGTCATTGACCTGTCAATCAGTAAAAGATTGACTTTATCTTGATCATATATAAGACATGTCTGTGATTTACATGGTTAAATAACACTTCCCAATTAAAGCTGTAATATCCTAAAGGAGAATTCAAACTATACAGTATCATACACTCCAACATGACCCATTCCATTAGGTACAATATGCTCTGCTTCTCAGATTCCAACTGTCAGTTACTATGGTAACCACCTTTGTTGAAGAGGAAAATAGTTTTTTAAATATTAGTTTATTTATTTAAACCAGGTGGGTGACAGTTGGAAAATCGGAAGCGGATTAAATTGTACCTTATGGAATGGGTTATGTTGGAGGGTCTGCAGTATTACTCTAACCCTTTCCCTAATTGTCCATGCCCCGCAGCCTAAACCTAACCGTCCCCTTAAGCCCTAATCCTAACCTTATACCTGCCACAACCTAACACTAACCACCGCCGCAGCCTCTTGCTATTGGGAATTTTCTATTTATGAAGGGTTTTGAACAATTATATAGCTGCCATTCAGCCGTTGGCTGTATCATGTTCGAAATATGGCCACTCAGACCGGCAACCGCAACCACATTTTCAGCTGAAATTTTATCAAGTTTTAGGACTCCAGTTAAATATGACGTCTTAGTCACATATTCACATTTTTTAATTGATATTTCTGTTTGAACAGGAAAACAGATGGTGGGAATTAATTTCAATGGCTTTAATTAAATTTGGGCATTTAATTATTTCTACTTTGTAAATGCTACTTTTACATTTATTGAGAACAGGAAACAGACTGTTATTATTATTATTGTTTATTTATAAGACGCCGCAAGGTGTCTGCAGAACCATACAAAATACAATAACAAAATGCAGTACAGACATACAGGACAGGGATGGACAGT
>WWET01005092.1:50338-63628 GCA_011038615.1 Limnodynastes dumerilii
GGGGAGCGGCGTCCTGAGACCCCCGTTCCTAGCGGTCCAACACCCGCTCGACGGGGTAGACTCGGACTACGGCATACCCACCACCCGGTACACTGAGTCGCATGTGGTAAGATCTCGTCTCCCTACTATTTAAAAGGACGCTAATACTGGGTAAACACTGCAATAACACTGTTTCTTTATTTTGAGCAAACGGAGCCTTTCATCTACGATTCTTGTTGTGCAATTACCAATCTGGGACTTGGTTTTATCAGACCATATAGTGCACTCCTTCTATCCTTCAGTGAGGCCTGATCACCCTCGGGAGGCTTTTTAGGCATTTGTTGGTGTATTATAACCACTTATTGGGCATTTAATGATTAGTACTTTGAATTATCAGTACATTATGCCTGTATAAAGTGGTATTTTATTTATATTTTTTTATTTATTTTTGTTGTGGTACTATATTTATTTGTCTTGTAGAATAATAAATTCCTTTAATTTTATTATTACACCGGAAGTCTATTTTTGTATTTAGCTCATATATACGCTTTGAGCTATAAATGTGTTAGTGTTGGAGGACTTTAATTGTGACAGCGCTGGTCCCACTGTTTCTTTTTTCTTACTCCCCACTCTCGTGCGGACTTAAGGCAGCCTTAAGTCACATGTGTGGAGCAGCGGTCCGATGGCAGAACATAACTCCTGAAACCTACCGACACTATCATTTAAATGCCCTCTCCCGCCCACCTTACAGAGTTTAGTTGGGCAGAGGGGACACAGCACCCTGTCAGACGGTCTCCAGATGTACCGAACTAAATTCCGTAGTCTGGAGATCTGTTGTGTACATCTGGTGCGCGCATTGCCAGGACAACAGCCAAATTCTGCATCTAGCGTGTGGAATTCAGCTGTCATGCAGGGGTCTGGATTCTGTCCTAAGTCAATGCACAGGAGAAAAAAACAAGGCCCTATAGAGCTGCAGTTTAGTAAACGATAGGCACAGGAGTGGATTGGGAACTTAAAGTGGCCCTGGAAAATAATCTACAAGCAGCCGCATGTAGGTGGGATCAACTATTGGCAGGGTCAAAAAATATGTAAACTGGATCAGTACAATTAATAAATAAAATTAATAAAGAAACTTAATAAAAGCAGTGTAATATATATGATATGGGGTTATGTGTCACCAAGTACAAGAAGAAGTTTTATGTTAAAGAGTTACAAGCATATACAGCATCTACTAGCTAGTATTTCACAATCCAATAAAGAGATGTACCTCTATGACTACCTCTATGCAATGCATACCCAAGTGACTACCACGCAATATATACAACAACCTAGTAACTACCACGCAATACATACAGCATCGTAGTGACTACCACCCAATACATACAGCATCCTAGTGACTACCACCCAATACATACAGCATCCTAGTGACTAACACCCAATAAGTATAGCATCCTAGACCACCATGCAATACATGTTCAGTGCTTTTTTTGTAAGAAAAAAGGGTGCCGGAACTCACATCAACTCACGCGCGACCACATGACCAATTACAAGCCGAGCAGTGCCATCACAACCAGCGCGGACGAAGTACACATGCATCGGACTCAACACACAAGCAGCCCGCATGCACCGCTTTAATGATTTTGGCGCCAAAACTTGGAAAATCCAGCAAAAAAAGGTGCCGGAGCTCAATTCCGGTGCATTCTATGACAAAAAAAGCACTGCATACAACATCCTAATGATCTCACATGACAGTCAACATCCTAGTTTTCTTTAAATAAAAAAAGAGCTTCTGAGTGGCCTCCAGAGACCACCGGCCTACCAGGAAAATTCCCTGTAGGTCCTATGGCCAATCCACTCCTGGGTAGGCAGGGAGTCACCAGGCAACAGTCAGTGTAGAGTTAATGTGATAGGAGTTTTCTTTAGAATAGTCAGAGTTAAGCTAGGCAGAGGTTGGTAGTTTAGAGAGCTGGGGGCGGGGTTTAGAGAGGCTGTAAAGGTGGGTGAGGGGTAGTATCTTCTGTTTGTCAGGTTGTCCCTCCCTCCCATAGTTTTGTTATTGATATGTTTTTCATTTTATTGTTGTTTGCTCTAACCTTTACTTTTTAGCTGGTGCATGGTGGGGCAGTAGCAGTGGGAGGTGAGCAGGAAATAGGGTGTTTGGCGCATGGGGGATGTAAGGGGGAGGGTGGGGGGACCGGTCTGGCAACAAACACAACCCGGGATCATTGCGAGGACATCAAACCCTAGCGGTGGTTTCCTATAGAAGCTGCCAGGTGTCGGGGTGGGCAGTTGTGAACGGGAAAATTAAAGTGTTCTTGCTGGAAGATGATCTCGATGGGGTGCCATGGTCAATAGACCTTTTGATCCTGGGTAGAATCTGCAATTGGGCCACCTACCACTACTTTACCAAATTCTGATAGTCAATTCTATTACAATAACAAATGGCCTTAATTCTAATAAAACCACCCTTTTTAAACCGCAGCTATGGTGTCCATGGGCTTGATCCAGACCTACGCCCGCAAGCGATCGCACGCCGTTTGGGAGCGTAAAACCGGGCTAAAAAACGCACTGCGCATGTGCAGTATGACAACTTCCGGTCGTCCGAAGGACATGAGCGTACAGCGAGCGTATTTTTCGCCCAAGGGGCGTGCGTTTTGTACGACGATAGTCCGGACGCTCGAGTTACTACACAGAGGCGGGGATAGCCATTTAAATTGTACAGTATGGGCGTGCTATGCCCCGTACGACCAGCGTATTGGTACGAAAATTCGCACGGACGCTTGAAAAAGTTAGGGTAGGGTTCAGCTGTCGTAAGTCGGTACAATCAATGAGAGTGTCATGGGCGTGAAAGTTTATGCGCCGGGCGTTCATACGCTACGCTCGAGGGAGTAGGTCTGGATCAGGCCCCATGTATTAATTTCTCTGGGTGTATTAGTCTTAGTGGTGTGCAGTGAGTTTTCTACCATTTACCGTTTATAGGCGTTTCCTTTTAATGGGCCTGATTTACATATTATTTACATATGATTTACATATAATAAGACCTTAAGAAAATGTATTGCGCCAAAGTTTAAACACCATACCACTTCACTCCCTCGTTTTGTCAGATATTAAGGCACTTAAGAGTGTCATAGGGCTTCCTTAAGTTCCGTGCAAATTTTCGATCCCTCCCCATCTCATTTCAATACCTTCCCCCACCCACTCTTCTGAGAAAAGGCTGCAGTGCCACGCCCTTTCTTCTTAAAATACTATGTGCGGTCTTTAAAGGCCACACGTAGTTCAATTCCGTCCCCAAGTACTACGTACATTGCACAGTCGCTATGGGCCAGATCCTTAACTACGTATGCGAGCGATCTTACGCTAGCTGCTGACGTAAATTTGCCCATTAGTATTTACTGCGCATACACATGGCAGATGTTACGCCACATAATTCTAAACGTACGTACAAGCCACGTATAAACAGCGTAACTATGAACGAAGGGGAGTGGCAACCATACGACACCCGTAATTACACTTCGGAGGCGGGGTGCGCCAGTATGGGCGTGTTTAGGCACTTACGTATGTGTAGCCATTACGTACGTCAGTAGTTAAGCTTTGAAAAGTTAAGGTAGGGTTTGGCAAGCGTAAAAACAGCCAAAGTACGTACGAGTGAGGGTAATAAGGGGTAGTAATTACCATAGCATAAATATGCTACGGGATGAAACGTAACAAGCGCTTAGGTCTGGATCTACCCCTATGACTCTACATATGCGCAGTACAGTAATTCATAAAAATACGCACCTAAGAGGCGGCAGCTTCTTAGGTGTGAATCTGGTACAATATGTACTGACTCAGATTTTCTGTTACATCACTTGTATCACTTGTATAGCAGAAGAAGTAAATAAAAAAAAGTAAACAATAAGCCTTCCATAAATCCATCATGTCCATACAAATACAAAACCAAAAGAGACACAGCGCTGCCATTCATTAAATGTGTGGTAACACCCCTTAAGCCATGTGGCATAAAAGGAAGACGCCAGAAACAAAGCAGCAATTGTATAAAGTAGCTTCCGAATTTCTCATGCTAAAAATCGAACAGGCAAATAAATAATGATTGTACTTATTCCCATAAAATACAAATCAGGTTCCAATTGTGCCATAAATAAAAATTGCAATAATAGCAAATACGTTTTTAAAGACTGCTGTAAAATAAACGTATATACACTTAGGCCTGAATTCACACTTAAGAAGCTGTGACTTCTTAAGTGTGGTCTTTAAGGAAATGACCTAGATAGCATGTGTAGTAGGTCATTTACGCAATTCATGTACCATTTTGGTACGTAGATCGAGTAAATGCGGTCTTTAAAGACCACACTTAGAAATTTAAGAAGGAAGAGGTGTGCCACGGCAGCCTCTGTCTTTTCTTAAGAAGAGTGGCTGGAGGGAGGGATTTAAATTAGCTGGAGAGGGCGTAGGGAAGGGATCACTGTGCGTGTTTTGTTTTTTAAGAAAACTCTTAAGTGTCATAAGGGGCCTGATTCGCACTTAAGAAGCTTCTGCTTCTTAAGTGCGTATCTGGCAGAAATGACCTACTGCGCATGTGTGGTAGTTCATTAACGCTATCTACGTACCAGATCGATACGTAGATCGCGTAGGTGAGGTCTTTAAAGACCGCACGCAGGGATTTACATCCGTAGAGGTGGCGTTATGCAGAGTAGGGGCGTTTTTAGGAAGAAGTGGGAGGGGGGAGAGATTTAAGTTAGCCGGGGAGGGCGGGGTGGAGGCAGGGAGGTGCAATGTCCGTACAGACATTGCACGGTGAAATAAGGTAGCCCTATTGCACTATAAGTGACATAAGGTACCTAAAAACGGAGGGGCAGGTTGGGGGCTGGAAGGGTCAGTTAGGTGCGGATCTGCCCTCACCTATCTCACTCTTATCTGTGAATCAGGTCCAAGGTTCCTAAAAAGGGGGGCGGGTTGGGGGGCAGGTCATATGAGTCATATGCGGATCCAGTACCTAACTCATTCTGACCTATGAATACGGTTCTAAACAATGCATGCTGATAGAGGAGTTATCCTATGCTTAAAAACCAGCAAATTCTGTTAACTGACCTTGTAGTATGTGGTGAGTCCAACATTTACCCTGACTGGTTCTGGAGTGTATATAGGGGTTATGGTATATGTGATTTAAGGTCATTCTGACAACATTAATGCACTCGACACCATTAGTTATAAAGGGAATGGAACTGTCAAAAAGGAACTCGACAGGGTTAACTTGTTGACAACAATTTGGTCGTCCTTAGTTTTCCCAACAGTTAAAACCCTGACAAGTTTTGCAGCTTAACAATAAACTAACCTTGCCCCAAACCATAGCCTAACTTTAACCATAGCCTAACTCTAGCTTAACCCTAACCATAGTCTAAGTAAGATTAAATCGAGTACTCACCTCACCTAATCTTGAAAGCACTTGTCAGACTCACTGTGACCTCATCAAGTGTAGAATAGTTTAGCAAGCACAGATATGAAGCAAATAATAATCAATCAAGTGATGAAAATTTGATTTGACATCCCCATCGAGTGAAAAAAGTCAATGTGGCATCCCCGTTGAGTGAAGAAAAGTCAATCTGATGGTATTGAGCTTGCATCCATCCCAAGCGTAAGCATCACGTACTTGACTTTTTCCCTTAAATAGTTATTTGCATCTGTAGACTTAGTATAGTTTTAAATAATTTTAGAATCCCTAACAATTAATGGGACATCTAAGAAAAAGCCTGCGAAAAGACACTGTTGCGTTCACTCACCTGCATGTGCGAGTGTGTGCATTTTTGCGAGCTTAGAGATCCTTTGTTCCGATGCGCAGATAAACATGTTTATCCTAATATTTAATTTATGGTTTTACATTTGACTTCGGCAACAAGGATTAAAAAGTTGGAGGACACAGGGAATGAGGCAAGGAATAATACAGGAGATGGGGCACACAGCAGTCAAAATAATAGCACAAGGCAGGAGCAGGTAACATCGTCTAACCACGAACTACAACCGGCAATGAATGGATATCACTGCCAGGACTATAAAGGGGATGTCGGTCAGAGATTGTCTGGCATATCTCCGTCTATGACTCTGATTGGCTGAGAAACCTGTCTGTAATCATAGCAGCCAGAATGCCATAAAAGATGGAGGGGGAAGGGCGCGTACACTATTAGCAGCAGCTGCTGGTAACAGACATGTGCAGGACTTGCATGGTGCAATGGCCAGAAGGGAATGATTCCTATAGAGGCACTGGAACAGGACAGCAAGGGCCAATTGCAAATAAGGTATAATTATACTGGTGGCATATAACGGTACCTCCTCCCCCTTCACGTGGAGTTTTAATACCCCTAGGACCTGGTTTTCTAGGGAATTTTTTATGGAGTTCCTTGACTAGCACTTCTGTGTGAAGATCTTTTGCTGGGACCTGTTCTATCTCTTCTGGACCATAGCCTTTCCAGTGAACCAGGTTCTGAAGTTGCCTCCCCACTCTTCTGGTGTCCAGGACATATTCCACCTCATACTCCATTTGTCCTTCAACTATGTTTGGTGGAAGTTTTTACTGAGGTGGTGGCAGAAATCTCCTGCATGGATGGACTGGTTTAAGCAAGGAATCAACAAAGCTGTTAGGAATCTTTAGGTTCTGAGGAAGTGATAACTTGAAGGTTACTGGATTAACTTTTTGGCAAATAGAGTAAGGCTCGATAAACGGACGTCCCAGCTTCCTGGTGGGCTGCTTAAGGTGAATGTTCAAAATAAAGAGCCACACCTTGGGCTGGATCTAGACTTAGTTAAGTCATTGAACTTAATTACACCTGGTCTAAACCATGTTGATTGCAGGGGGAGTCAAGGTAAATGTATTCTTTGCATGCAGGGATATATCTTTGAATTGTTTACTGCACACAGATACTGACCAGCTTTACTATCACACTGTTATTTAGACTTGAGATAGGAAACATCACCTCTCAACTCTAATACTGTTTGCAACAGATGAAATATGACTCCCCTGCAATCACCATGGTTTAGCCCAGGAGTAACTAAGTTCAAGCTCTTAACTAGGTCTGGATCCAGCCCCTTGTCCCTAACTTTGAAATTACATCTTGTCCTGTTCTGATCAGCTTTAAGATGAGGGAGATGCTAACTTTCTTGCAGATCTTCCTCATCTCTCTGGTTGTTCCTCGAGCTTCCCCATCTACTACAGGCATGACTTCTTGGAGTGAACTGGCTCAAGGATGATATCCAAAAACAACATGAAACGGAGATTCCTTGTTGGTGAAGTGAGTGGCATTAGTATACACAAACTCCACCAAGGCCAGATTGTTCGCCAATATATCCTATAACTCTGGTGAATAACATCTGAGGAATTGCTGAAGGACTTTGTTCACTCTTTCAGTTTTCCCATTGGACTAGGGATGAAAGCTCAAGGACATGTTTAGTTTGATTTGAAAGGCCTGGCAGAAAGATCTCAAGAACTGGCCACAAATTGGGAACCATGATCCGAGATGATGTCAATGGGAAGTCCATGAAGCCTGACAATATGGTTAATGAAAATCGTGGCCAACATTTTAGCGGATGGTAGACCAGGCAAGGGTGTGAAGTGAGCCATCTTGCTAAACCAGACCACTACCACCCAGATGGTCACAAACCCTTCTGATTCTGCTGGATCTGTCACAAAATCCTTAGACAAATGCATCCAAGGGCACTTAAAAAATGGGCAGATGGAGGAGGGGCCCCAGAGAAGAAAAATGAGGGGACTTGTTGTGGGCACAAACAGTACATGAACCAATAAAATCTTCAACATCTTTGGCCATGACTAGACTGTCCTTCGGAGAAAATGTAAAGTCTTCTCTATCCCTGGGTAACATGTAGTTTTGGCTGAATGAGTCTCAGTAAGGACCACCTTGACAATGGTTTTAGGAATGAATAACCTATTGTGTGGCAATCCCTGTGGATCTTAGTCCTGAACTCACAATAGTTGTTCCTGAAAATCCTGCATGTGTCCTGTAATAATGAGAGAAGGGGGGATGATGGGCTCAGGCCTGGAGGAGGGAGGTTCACTGACAAAAATGACAGAGACAGCACGGTTTAAGGACTCTGGTCAGTAGTCAAAATGAAATTGAATGTAGAATAGGGCCCACCGAGCTGAGGCAATATAGGCCAAATTTTTGTGATCAGTGAGCACTGTGATCACATGCAAGGCCTCCTCAAGCTAGTGTCTCCATTCTTCAAATGCCAACTTGAGTGCAAACAGTTCTCTATTCCCCATGTCATAAATCCTTTTGGCTGTGGAAACGCAGGGATGTAACTCGCCATCATCGGGATCCGTTTGGGACAAGATTGCTCCAGCCCCTACATCTGATGCATCTACAAAAGGAAGATCCAGGTTAGGGTGTCAGAGAATGAGTGCCATGGTAAAGGCTTGCTTCAGGTCCATGAAAGAGTCTACTACTTTCATGGGCCAGGCACTGGAATCAGTGTCCTTCTTGGTTAGATTCGAAATTGGAGCAATCAGGATGGAGAAGGCCTTGATAAAACGTCTGTAATAATTGGGATAGGAGAAGACACAAAGATAACAGATAGAGATTGGACACACAGCAGTCAAAAATAATAGCACAAGACAGAGCACTAGATAGAGCACAAGGAAGCAGGAAACAGACTGCGCTAATCAGGAACTATAACCAGCAGTGAATGAATACCACTGCCAGGGCTAAAAAAAAAAGGGGCTGTCAGACAGAGATTGGCCGGCAGATCCCTGCCTACAGCTCTGATTGGCTGGGAAACCTGTTAGTAATCTTAACAGCCAGAAGGCCATAAAAGACAGAGGAACAAGGGCGCACACACTATTAGCAGCAGTTGCTGGTAACAAGTGCAGGCCATGCATGGTGCATGATTCCCACAGAGACACTGGGCCAGTTGCAAATAAGGTAAGAACTTACATGTCACCACAATTAGAGTGGTGGCATGTAACAGAGGCTTGACAATTATGGGTAGAACCCTACGGTAATTAGTGAATTTATCATCTATTTAAGTACCTTCCTTTATGTTGTTTTGACTCACCTAAGTTGAAGTTGTCGTACTGCTTTGCAGCCATGATTGCTGGGGGAGAAGTGGAATAGCCAAGTCCAATGCTTCAGCTTTTTTAGTTGCGTAGTAGGTCATTTACGCAATCTATAAAACAGTTAGTTTAGTTAAAAAGGGGAGTATTTAGTTAGAAGTGGAAGCGGCTTTCAAAAGAACATACGATGATGACCCTTCTTCCCCTGCTCTATAACACAGGCAGTAACCACCATGCATCCAAGCACTGGCCGGACCCTCAGATCCCCCATATCTAAGGGCCTCACTGCCCACGATGAGAGATAGTGTTCTTGGAACGGCTATATATCTGATTGGCACATCTTACACATCACTAGCATTATATTGCATCTTTAAACCCATGAACTGCAAGTCACGGTCATGACTTAGGGGCCAGCATGGCCCTGCTATCCAGATGGAGGAATGGTTTGATTATCAGCTCTTTTGATGGTGGTAAAGCTGTGATGTAGCGTTAGGGGTGCTGAGGGGAAAAATGGGTTGTCTTCAAGATGATAAATTCAGCCACAAAATGCGCTGAAAAGTTTTTCAAGAACATCAAAAAGAGAGAAGACTTTAAATATGTCTTTGAAGTCTTTGAAGTGCTTTGCTTCTAATTATAGGCAATTTTAACCCTTAAATGCCACATGTTCCTACATCTGTTCAATGATAGGTTTGATATTTACCTTTTACCAATATATGACTTCATGTTTTCACTGTCGCTGAGATCCGCTTTCAGCAAAAGGCAAAAATTCCCTTGAGTGATTGCTCTAAGGAAATAGACTAAAATATTAATTATTGCATTGAATCAACCCTTCTTTTGAATAATGTACAGCAATAAAATCCAATATATAGTGACAGTAAAAAAAAAATATTTCCAGATGCCCATTCTGGAATCTTTATTAATAATATGAACTTCTGAAAGCCTGCGTTAAGCTTTACAAAATTTATGCATAGCAGATATTAATTGCACATATCTGCAGGCATGTTTGCAGATAAGTCTGCATATAATTAATACTGATGGGATTAGTTTGTAAAAAAAAGAAAATCTCTATTTCACGAGATGGTCTCTTGGACTTAAGTAGAATACTAAGTCATTTTATTACGACATTTTGTGACCAGTGTTTAAGCCTCAGATTTCCAAGACTGGTCCTTTCTGCACACGTTAGGTGAAGGGGATGCATGGACTGGTACGTTGTGGGCATTATCCAGTCTTACGATTCGCAGTGGCAGTCGGGGAGCCGTATTCAGAGATCCGTTTTTGCGGGAAGTTCCGTGCGGATTTTTACGAACCGATGAACTGCGCATGCATAGTAACTAAATTTACGCAATCTACGTTGATTTTACGCACGGACATCCATTAGGCACGGACTTGTGAATCGCATGTGGGAAGATCCGTACAGAGGGGCGTGTTTATAATCCATCCGGAGCAAGATCTGTGTAAGTGGGTGGGGGATAGCATTTAAATGACCATTTGAGGGCGTGGTGAGGGCGCAGTTAGTTAGATACGCACGTACGGAGGCATTATACGCACACTTAAAGATAAGGGTGGTCGAGGCACTCATAAGTCCCCGACAACCCATCCGTGTGAGGGGAGTGTCATGGGTGTTGCCTTGTAACGGCCGTGCGTATATTTGCGTACTTTTAACAAACGGATCTCTGAATACGGTCCGGGATCTGATTCCTACTGTGTCCAGGCTTCTATGGAGGTAAGGGGAAGCCGATGCCCTCGTTTGCAAGGAATTCACTCAACAGACTATAAAACTTCTGCACTATCCTCATGTAAAAGAGTACAGCTTGGAAGTCTGGATAGTCAATCACTGTACTATTTACATACCTCCCCTTCTCCCACATAGCATATGAGTCATCTGCACCTGCCCCATGGTAGCCTTCAGAATTTGTGGGGCCCAGGACACACCAGTGGGGCCCCTCCCCCTATGTGATGTCATCGGTGATCTGCGTTACCATCTGGCCGATGCACAGGGAAATTATTCTCTGCGCATTGGCCCTGTAATGACGGTGGGCCCCCCTCAGCTGCAGGCCCAGGACAGTAGTTCCGGCTGTTGCCCCCTGATGGCGGCCCTGACCTGCCCTGTCCTGTCATCAGAAATGCACAGTAGATGACTCCAGGTTCATATTGTGAATGTGGTGCGTGTACAATCCTGGCAATCGGAAAATGCCTCTTTGCGAAAGGTCTGGTTCAGGCCCTCTGTTGCTTAATGCTTGGAGCCAGATTTGCTAAACTGCGGGTTTGCAAAAGTGGAGATGTTGCCCATAGCAACCAATCAGGTTTTAGCTGACATTCTCTAGTATGTAATAGGAAAGTGAGAGCTAGAATCTGATTGGTTGCTTTAGGCAACATCTCCACTTCTCCAAACCCGCAGCTTGGTAAATTTGGCCCTTTAATATGTTATAGCTTATACACAGTAGCAGTCATTTACTTACTGTACTTTAAATGAGTCCCTATGTGTTTATATCTTTTTTTACATGCATCACCCTCTTTACTGAAAGCACCATTAAATATTTTACTGGGGCCTAAAATAAAAGTATCTGCAGCTTGTAATATAAGATAGAGAGACAGTAGCAGTAATCATTAATGTTGTTGTCGCTGGGCTGTCAAGGCCAGAATGAAAGTTACTTATAAAATATTAATCCTCCATCCATCTGCCGTCACTTACTTAGGAAAAGTGATGTTTCCTCCTGAGTTCTAAAATTGCAAGTGGACTGTGACGCTTAATCACAGATTCCGAAATAGATCCTAATTATAAACACGAGACTCCATAAGCAAATTGGTGTCTGCTTAGCAAATGGTAAAATCAATAATGGGAATAGAATAAGTAGTGATGCTGTTTCCAGAAATGAAAGACACTCATTGCTTTTAGAGGATTGTGACATCGACCTTGAAATGCACTTGATGGAGATGTAGGTCCGTAGTTTCTGCTATTTGTAAATGGTGTCTTGTCAGTGCATTTTGTCTCTGGTGCTAGAGTTCCAACATGGGGGCTGCAACCCAGTCCTTCTCCATCTGTACACTGCACACCGATATCGTGTTTTGCATTCACAGAGCACGCAGCCATCCTGTGTTTAAATGGGGCGCGAGATCCAGAATTAATAACATTAGGGGACTTATACAAGGCCTAAGTCAGCCCTAACAATGCCTGTGTGCATATGCGCACCAGATGTTACGTAACATATGTAGGTAGGACAGTCGTACAGTTGTTCCATATCTAAACCACGCATTGGGGCAGAGATAGGCATGTAGATTATGCTTTGGGGGCGGCATTAAGCAGTTCTGTACGAATTTGTTTACAGGCGGACACAGATCCGCACGGAACACTTCACAGGTGGTTTTACAGAGGTGGAATTTGTGTAAAGAGGAGAGTAGCATGGGAGCTCACTCACCTCTTCCATGCAGACTTCAAGACCTTCGTGCTTAGAAAGCATGCAAGGAGGTTTGGATCAGTCCCATAGTGACCACCTTGCATCTTGCACTAGTAATCCTTGCATGAGCAAAACAGTCACTCAGGGTATTCGCCCAAACTGCTGCTGAGAGTCCTGTTCCACTGTTGACAATTCTATTCCACTGCTGAGGTTTACAAAGGGGCATGCCCGCCTTCCGATTGGTGCCCTCTGCTCTGGTGGCCCCTTTATGTGTTGTGATTCCTCTACCAGGTTCACTCTATGCCAGTGTTATTGAAGTATGTTGGGAGCTGTATACTCAAAAAGGAACATATAGTGCTCCAGTATATCCAAGCATCCTTTACCATAGTATTAATTGGTGATTATATTTTGTATTAACAATATGAAACTATTACAATTTGCTAAATAGGTGTATACTTAGCAAAGAATATGGGATTCACAAAAGTAAACTGTGATAGATAGATAATGAGATAGATAGATAGATAGATAGATAGATAGATAGATAGATAGATAGATAGATAGATAGATAGATAGATAATGAGATAGACAGATCGATAATGAGATAGACAGATCGATAATGAGATAGACAGATAGATAATGAGATAGATAGATAGATAGATAGATAATGAGATAGATAATGAGATAGATAATGAGATAGATAGATAGATAGATAGATAGATAGATAGATAGATAGATAGATAGATAGATAGATAGATAGATAGATAGATAGATAATCTATCTATCTAAAATAGATAGATAGATAGATAGATAGATAGATAGATAGATAGATAGATAGATAGATTTTTACAGTGCAGAAAC